>JALJCO010012121.1:0-16395 GCA_023101725.1 Atherinomorus stipes | reverse complement strand
TCTCAGGTGTAGCTATGACTGTACTATGTGTAACTATTTTTTTAATGTCTTTTAAAGTGTTACTTATCCCACATAGTGCTTTAACTCTCATTAAACAAAGCTGGTACAGCAGTTTTGAAATTAAGAGGTTTCTCTTCACACACATTGTTTTGTCCATTTAGGGACACCATAGTAAAAATGGTGGAACAAATATGGCAGCCTCCATATGTGCACCACCCAGCAAGTAGATATAAATGGCTCATTCTAAGAAAATGATCATATAACAGCTATTCTAGTGCAGCAATTACACATCAATAGAAACACAGTTTTTAATTATATATCACATTTTTCTGCCATTGACCTTTGATATTTTGCATACTGTACCTTTAAGACTGGCTCAAACTGCCCTCATAATGGGATTCCTGACACTTATCTGAAATGGATTGCCGGGCAGACACGCATTGATCTCTGGAAAGTTGCAACATTTCAAACTTCAATGTCTCTTTGGGCAAAGGTAAAAAGTTTAGTTGATGCTGGATGTAAATCCAGCAGGTGAACCCATTTGTGATCCTCGAGCTGTATGCAATCTGCCTCAATCTGCCTTTTTTTGTCACTAACCAGGGGATCACAGCCAGATGCACATTAACACTTGTCACTGTACTGTTGCTGAATCATCAGAGAAAATAGTTTTGAAAATAGTTATGAACATAAAGCATGGAAGAGCCATTTTGTGACAATAACTCAACTCAACTCAACTCAACTTTATTTATAGAGCCCTTTAAAACAACCACAGTTGGAACAAAGTGCTGTACACAACAAGCGGATAGTTAAAAACATTTTGAAAACAACAGAATAATTAATAAAATGAAATAAATAAAACAAAAAATAAATAAGTAAAAATAATAAAACCAAATAAAATCAGCAACCAAAACAAACCACGATACACTAAAACAGAGTCTCATGCTGTGCTGAAAGCCAAAGAATAAAAATGGGTTTTAAGACGAGTTTTAAAAATGGACAGTGATGAGGATTGTCTAATGGGGAGGGGGAGCTCGTTCCAAAGTTTTGGAGCAGCCGTTAATGATCATATTAGTTATCATGTGGCTGTGTATGAATGAGTTTTTATAAAACTCCTGGAGAGCTTGCTGCAAGCTGACCCTCATTTTTGAGAGAGGAGGAAGAACTTTGAAAAGGATGAAACTATCTCCCAGACCAGTGGCTCCCAACCTGTTTTCCTTGAATACCCCTTTTATGCAGCTATGGGTGGAGCCCTCACACCCCCCACTGGCCCTGTGGTGAAACTGTCTTTATGCTTGCAGTAACTACTGTAGCTTCTCACCACAAAAGATGCATTCTGGCTGAGTCCTTTGCTGTCTAATAAAACCAAACTTAAGGTAACTATCAACATACGTATAGTCTTGTCATTGTTATTTTTCATAAGGAGGAATTATCTTCACTGTGGCATTTCTCAGACATGTTTCATGAATGAAATAATGTATGCAAAGACAGTCAATGCTAAATGAACTACTCTACGACCGTTGTACCACCAGCTCATTGACCATACTAAACCTCACAGCACATGGACCAAAACTGATGTACAAGGTGTGGCCTACTAAATAGGTTTTCTATTTTTAACAAAGGATATATGTTACAAGATGTTGTTGTAAATCAGACTTTGATGACCTCCATTTACTCACTCTTGGAACTGCTTTCAAAAGTTTTCAGGCATGAATGAAATGTCCAAATGATAAAAAAATAAAATAAAACAAAAACAAGAAATAAATCCTTAAGCAGATGTACTTAAACTTGTCTCTGTGTAAACATGGCCTTTTGACAGCCACACCGGTTAACCTTGTGGAAATGAGGTTGGGAACCACTGCCCTGGACTATCATTGTGTTTTGCACCGTCTTCAAATCAACAGCCTCTGAACTCAGAAGTCTCCTAACATGAATAAGCACTCATTGTTTTAATTTAAATGGATTTCAAAAGCTCTTTGGTGTATAAACAAATAGATTAACCAATTGAGACATCGAAAAAAGGTTTTTAAGGAAAACAGTTTTTAAAGATCAATGGATTACTGTTTTAATGGTCACCATCTTGACAGTGTCTGACCCTGCTCATTTAAGTTCCAAGTCAAGGAAAAGTTTATATCTTTGAGAAACATGGGAATTAATTCCAGGACTCTGCATTTTAAATTTGTGTATTTTTAATACACATAACAAATAATTTATTAGGATTAAAACAGGTTTGCAAGAAATTTATATTTAATACTACAATCTCTATCACACTCATACTCCTAAATAGGCTATACTGTTTATTGTAATCAAGGTGTTGAACTGTACAACAATAAGCTCATTCTTTTGATTAACAGAATGATTAACATATATTTTAAATAACCTGCAATTTGCTTAATTAAGCTTTATATTGTCCACAAATGTTTCACATATGAAAATAAACAAATCAGAGCATGTGGTTTAGAGTTACAATGGAAGGATCAAACATTTTTTTTTAATCAGCAGGGACAAAATAATCAGCATATAAGAATAACAACATGCTCAGTTACTCTTTACTGTCCATTTTACATCTGGGTAAACAGGTGAATAGTTTGGATTCAGTTTGAGGAATCCAAAGAGAAGAGAAAGTAACAATAAAATCAGTACAAGTTGGAAAAGCAACTTACTGGGTAAACAGTCTGCAATAACACAAGAACAGCAAGATGCTGGTGCAAGCATTCATCAGGCAGGCTCTCTGATATGTTTATGATTAATTTGGAAGTTAGCAAAAAACAAATGCGAAGGAATATTATGCATCTTTTACACCTTTCACATTTATTTAGTCACCTTTGAGGGTGACTAAAGAGCCACCCTCAAAGTAATGCATCAACTCTGAAGCAAACGATCTGGATCTCAGTCTGGGGGAAAATATGGATGAAATGGGATTATGTGATCCAAGAAAGTCTTCGACTGGCAAATTTGATTGGTGAAAGTTTGGACATCAATAATGATCAATTCTTGAATAAAGTAGCTAGTTTTGTGTTATGTATGTAATTTGTTTATATTTCAACAATTAAAACAACATAATTGTTGTATGGGTTGCACAGGAGTATTGCATGATTTCCAACCATGGACTATAATGCAACTATGTTTTCTTACTTTGTAGCTTCTTGGAGGAAAACAGCTTCTTACACTGTCTGGCCAAAGAAAAGTCGCCACCAAAAAAAGGAGATACACTCTAATATTTCGTTGGACCGTCTTTAGCTTTGATTACTGCAGCATTCACTGCGGCATTGTTTCAATAAGCTTCTGCAATGTCACAAGATTAATTTCCATCCAGTGATGCATTAATTTTTCACCAAGATCTTGCAGGCACACCCCAAAGATTCTCAGTAGGGTTCAGGCCCTGGACTCTGTGGTGGCCAATACATGTGTGAATCGTGATCTCAATTTTAAGCAAAAAAATCGTGATTCACATTTTTTCCCAGAATCGTGCAGCCCTACTTTCTGGCCACATTTCTTCATGGAAAACAATGGGTCCCCCCCACTATCCTTCCAGTTTTTAATCATGCATTGGACTCTTCCTCACCCAATTTTAGTAGTTTCTGCATCTCCTTAGATTTTTTCTCTGTTTGAAGCATGCCAGTGATTTGACCCTTCTAGGACAAACATCTTGTCCATGACCAGGGATAAGTCTTTCCACATAGTTATTTAGAAAATGAGAAGCAACTCATTGCACCAGTTGGGGGTTAAATAACTTAAACTACAGCTCAGTGGGATGAACCCACCTGATCTAAACTACCCTGAAACTCAGTTGGAAACCAGCAGATGTATCAGAAATGTGATGTTTCATCAGTGGTCATGTTGATGCACTTCTACACATATAGTTGGTTTTCCTTAATGATAGTATTTTCATGAAAGTAGTTATTTCCTTGGTGATTTAACAGTTCAAGCCTTTAACATGAGCTCTGTTGTAGAAAGGGTTAAACATACTGACAGCTCCTCTTCCTGAAATGAACTAGTCCAGTAACTCCTCCCTCTTCTACCTGATCTCAAACACAGCAGCTGTTTGTTCATTTCCTTGTTCCCTCCCATCAGACCTGCAGTAGGATCGGAGCTCTGACAAGTTTCATTTATCAGAAAGTGAAAGTTACACCGTCACTGCCACTGAGAAGTAAAATGGCGCAGAAAGGAGTTCAGAGGTACATGGAAACTTTGTCTTGTCCGATCTGTCTGGATCTACTGAAGGATCCGGTGACTATTCCCTGTGGACACAGCTACTGCATGAAGTGTATCGAAAGCTTCTGGGATGAAGAGGAGAAGAAGATCATCAGCTGTCCTCAGTGTCGGCAGACTTTCTCACCGAGGCCTGTCCTGGTGAAAAACACCATGTTAGCAGCTTTAGTGGAGGAGATGAAGAAAAGTGGAGTCTACGCTGCTCCTGCTGATCGCTGCTATGCTGGACCAGAAGATGTGGCCTGTGATATCTGCACTGGAAGGAAACTGAAGGCCATCAAGTCCTGTTTGATGTGTTTGGTGTCTTTCTGTGAGACGCACATCCAGCCTCATTATGATGTTGCTCAGTTAAAGAAGCATCAGCTGCTGAAGCCCTCCAAGAAGCTCCATGAAAACATCTGCTCTCGTCACGATGAGGTGATGAAGATGTTCTGCCGCACCGATCTGCAGAGCATCTGCTACGTCTGCACGGTGGATGAACATAAAGGCCATGACATCGTGTCTGCTACAGCAGAAAGGACAGAGAAGCAGAAGCAGCTGGAGGTGACTCGACAAGAAATCCAGCAGAGAATCCAGGAGCGAGAGAAAGATGTGAAGCTGCTTCAGCAGGAGGTGGAGGCCATCAATGGCTCTGCTGATAAAACAGTGGAGGACAGTGAGAGGATTTTTACTGAGCTGATCCGTCTCATCCAGAAAAGATGCTCAGATGTAACACAGCAGATCCGATCCCAGCAGGAAACTGAAGTGAGTCGGGTCAAAGAGCTCCAGGAGAAGCTGGAGCAGGAGATCACTGAGCTGAAGAGGAAAGACGTGAGCTGGAGCAGCTCTCACACACAGAGGATCACAACCAGTTTCTACACAACTACCCCTCACTGTCAGCACTCAGTGAGTCTGCACGCTCACCGAGTAGGATATTTGTCCTCTGAGGTACTTTGAGGATGTGACAGCAGCTGTATCAGAGCTCAGAGATAAACTACAGGACGTTGTGACAGAGAAATGGACAAACATCTCACTGACACTGACTGAAGTGGATGTTTTACTGTCAGCACCACAACCTGATCCAAAGACCAGAGCTGACTTCTTAAAATATTCCTGTGAAATCACACTGGATCCAAACACAGCACACTCATGGCTGTTATTATCTGAGGGGAACAGAAAAATAACATTAATGCAACAAAATCAATCTAGTTATAGTTCAGAGAGATTCTCTGGTACATTTCAGATTCTGAGTGAGGAGAGTCTGTCTGGACGATGTTACTGGGGAGGGTGGAGTGGGGAGGAAGAGGAGGTTATGTAGCAGTTGCATACAGAGATGTTGACAGAGGAAAGAAAGGATTTGGATATAATGATAAATCCTGGGCTTTATTATGTAACATAAACAAAAATCAGTTTTGGCACAACAACATCCAAACTTCCATCTCCGGTTCTCGGTTCTCCAAAGTGGGAGTGTACCTGGATCACAGTGCAGGTATTCTTGTCTTTCTATGATGTTTCTGACACCATAACTCTCCTCCACAGAGAACAGACCACATTCACTCAGCCGCTCTATGCTGGACTACGCCTCTACTTCTGTTATAAAGACACTGCTGAGATCTGTAAACTAAAGTAGATGCATGAAGTCTTAATGTGTTCATAGATGTTTGTTGATGTGACACTTGGTAACTGATCACAGATCTGTGTACTAAAATCTATCGATGAACAAATTATTATGTCAACACTTTTCTGTTGATAATTTGTTCATATATGTTTTGTGATATTGTTCAAATCTGCACAGACGTTCCTGGACGTATTTAAAATGCACTCTATTGTTAACATGGACATGGAGACAGATTTCTCTCCTGTATTCACCTGTTCCTAAACTCAAAGCTTCCCCAGCAAACCTTCAGCTGCAGTCATAGACCAGTTGTTCTGTTAGAGATGGTATCCTGTCCAGAAAACTAATGATTTATCATCAACCTTGTCTGCTTGTTGCTTTAGTCTGTATAAGACACTGCCTGACTGGTCCTGTCTGCAGATTCCTGCTGAATCCTGATCTGTCATTTAAATGTAAAATCCTTAATAAAGTTCCTCTTTGAAACAAGACTATGTTATGTGTTTGTCTGAAATAAGGGAACAATTATCATTAGATCTCACTGAAAACAAAAGCTTATTTCACAAACCAGTTACTTTACATGAGAACAGGTTTATTTTCTGTCTTCACTCCAGGATTTCTCCCAAATCTGCTGATGAAAATGTGAATATAATATAAAAGCACAGCAACACCACAAAGTTAAGAATAATTAAACACAGGCACAAACATAAAGGAGTTAATCCAAAATGTCAAAGCATTAATAGTTTAATAGCTGGTTTCATTTCATTTGATTGACAATCAGTTATCTGTGTAAAGTACAAAGTTGAATAATTCTTCAATTTCCTACATAATTCAAACAAATACAATTAATATCTCAGCTGACATAAGCCATAAAGATCTAAACTTTATTTATCTATGTCACATATTTCATATGACTACTAACCTCAATAAACAATATTAGATCTATCTACTATAACAAGGATGTACAAGAAACTAAACAGAAAACATGATTATCCAGTTAGAAGTAATGTTCCTTGTGATCCAGCAGAGGGCGCTTTAGTATCAGCTTGTCCTTAAACACACTCTGCTAACCTCTCAGTACAATAAGATCATGTTGTTTTAAGTTTTGATGAAAATGGAGAACACAAGGAAGCAAAACTATCCTGAGAAGCAGTGTTTGTTCATTTGTATTTGACCTTGTAAATGGTGTGGTAATTTTAAAAAAAAGACTAGTTTGTTTATCTCAAATAACACAGCTGTATTAGTTTACAATAAATTAGCAGTGGAGTCACCACATGTAAAAGAGTCATCAGGTGAGCATCCTCCTCCACTGGTGGTTTGTTGATACACCACAATACCTCTAGAAGGCTCATCAGCAACACCTGGCTGGTATCCATGTGCTCCTCCTTTACTTTTAACCCTCCTGTACCAATGTGTTGATTTGAGGTCTAGGAGCTGCCTCTTTTCTTTTCTTCATCCAGAGTCACCACCTTGGAGTCAAGAGAAACTTAAAAGCTTGAAGGTGATTTTAACCTGAAATCCTCGTTCCTAAAACAGCCTAGATGATGAACCACAGCTCAGTGGGAAGAACACACCTGATGCACAGTGAAAAATACCCGGAAACTCAGCTGGAAACTTTACTAATCTGACACAAGAGAGAGCAGCAGATTGTATCAGAAATGTGATGTTTCATCAGTGGTCATGTTGATGCACTTCTGCACATATTACAGCTTTTCCTTGTAGAAAGGGTTAAACATACTGACAGCTCCTCTTCCTGAAATGAACTAGTCCAGTAACTCCTCCCTCTTCTAACTGATCTCAAACACAGCAGCTGTTTGTTCATTTCCTTGTTCCCTCCCATCAGACCTGCAGTAGGATCAGAGCTCTGACAAGTTTCATTTATCAGAAAGTGAAAGTTTCACCGTCACTGCCACTGAGAAGTAAAATGGCGCAGAAAGGAGTTCAGAGGTACATGGAAACTTTGTCTTGTCCGATCTGTCTGGATCTACTGAAGGACCCGGTGACTATTCCCTGTGGACACAGCTACTGCATGAAGTGTATTGAAAGCTTCTGGGATGAAGAGGAGAAGAAGATCATCAGCTGTACTCAGTGTCGGCAGACTTTCTCACCGAGGCCTGTCTTGGTGAAAAGCACCATGTTAGCAGCTTTAGTGGAGGAGATGAAGAAAAGTGGAGTCCACGCTGCTCCTGCTGATCGCTGCTATGCTGAACCAGAAGATGTGGCCTGTGATGTCTGCACTGGAAGGAAACTGAAGGCCATCAAGTCCTGTTTGATGTGTTTGGTGTCTTTCTGTGAGACGCACATCCAGCCTCATTATGATGTTGCTCAGTTAAAGAAGCATCAGCTGCTGAAGCCCTCCAAGAAGCTCCATGAAAACATCTGCTCTCGTCACGATGAGGTGATGAAGATGTTCTGCCGCACCGATCAGCAGAGCATCTGCTACGTCTGCACGGTGGATGAACATAAAGGCCACGACATCGTGTCTGCTACAGCGGAAAGGACGGAGAAGCAGAAGCAGCTGGAGGTGACTCGAGAAGAAATCCAGCAGAGAATCCAGGAGCGAGAGAAAGATGTGAAGCTGCTTCAGCAGGAGGTGGAGGCCATCAATGGCTCTGCTGATAAAACAGTGGAGGACAGTGAGAGGATTTTTACTGAGCTGATCCGTCTCATCCAGAAAAGATGCTCAGATGTAACACAGCAGATCCGATCCCAGCAGGAAACTGAAGTGAGTCGGGTCAAAGAGCTCCAGGAGAAGCTGGAGCAGGAGATCACTGAGCTGAAGAGGAAAGACGTGGAGCTGGAGCAGCTCTCACACACAGAGGATCACAACCAGTTTCTACACAACTACCCCTCACTGTCAGCACTCAGTGAGTCTGCACGCTCACCGAGCAGCGATATTCGTCCTCTGAGGTGCTTTGAGGATGTGACAGCAGCTGTATCAGAGCTCAGAGATAAACTACAGGACGTTGTGACAGAGAAATGGACAAACATCTCACTGACAGTGACTGAAGTGGATGTTTTACTGTCAACACCACAACCTGAGCCAAAGACCAGAGCTGACTTCTTAAAATATTCCTGTGAAATCACACTGGATCCAAACACAGCACACACACGGCTGTTATTATCTGAGGGGAACAGAAAAGTAACATTAAAGCAAAAAAACCAATCTATGTATAGGTCAGAGAGATTCTCTGGTACATTTCAGATTCTGAGTGAGGAGAGTCTGTCTGGACGATGTTACTGGGAGGTGGAGTGGGGAGGAGAAGGAGGTGATGTAGCAGTTGCATACAGAGATGTTGACAGAAGAGGGAATGGATTTGGATTTGATGATAAATCCTGGGCTTTAGTATGTAACCCACACAATAATCAGTTTTGGCACAACAACATCCAAACTTCCATCTCCGGTTCTTGGTTCTCCAAAGTGGGAGTGTACCTGGATCATAGTGCAGGTATTCTGTCTTTCTATGATGTTTCTGACACCATGACTCTCCTCCACAGAGAACAGACCACATTCACTCAGCCGCTCTATGCTGGACTAAGTCTCTACTTCTGTCATGAAGACACTGCTGAGATCTGTAAACTAAAGTAGATGTATGAAGTCATAATGTGTTTATAAAGTTTTATTGTTGTGTTGCTTTGCTCAGAAATCTTTCAGCTAAACATTGATAGAAAATAGATCATTATTGTGACATAAATTTTTCTGTTGAAGATGATTGGTTCTTATATTTTTAATATAATTTGCAAATCTGCACAGACTTGCTTGTACGTATTTAAAATGCACTCTATCATTAACATGGACATGTTGCCAGATTTCTCTCCTGTATTCACCTGTTCCTAAACTCAGAGTTTCTTCAGCAAACCTTCAGCTGCAGTCATAGACCAGTTGTTCTGTTAGAGATGGTATCCTGTCCAGGAGCTGCCTAAAGTTACTGAACCCTGCTTAATGCTCAGAAAACTATGATTTATCATCAACCTTGTCTGCTTGTTGCTTCTGTCTGTATAAGACACTGCCTGACTGGTCCTGTCTGCAGATTCCTGCTGAATCCTGATCCATCATTTTGAATGTAAAAACCCTTAATAAAGTTTCACTTTGAAACAAGACTATGTTATGTCTATGTATGAAGTAAGGGAACAATTATCATTAGATCTCACTGAAAACAAAAGCTTAATTCACAAACCAGTTACATCACTTGACAACAGGTTTATTTTCTGTCTTCACTCCAGGATTTCTCCCAAATCTGCTGATGAAAATGTGAAAATAATATAAAAACACTGCAACACCACAAAGTTAAGAATAATTAACACAGGCACAAACATAAAGGAGTTAATCCCAAAACGTAAAAGTATTAATAGTTTAATAGCTGGTTTTATTTAATTTGATTGACAGTTATCTGAGCCAAGTATGGAGTTGAATAATTCTTCAATTTACCTAATAATTAAATCAAATACAATTAATATCTCAGCTGATAGCCGTAAAGATCTAAACTTCATTTATCTATGTCACATATTTCATATGACTACTAACCTCAATAAACAATATTAGATCTTTAAACTATAACAAGGATGTACAAGAAACTAAACAGAGAACATGATTATCCAGTTAGAAGTAATGTTCCTTGTGATCCAGCAGAGGGCGCTTTAGTATCAGCTTGTCCTTAAAGAAGTGATGACATTGCAGTAAAAACTAGTTCATGTTGTTGGCATTGCTGCATATGTCAAATCAGCAATGCCGATTTGACATATGCAGCAAATCTCCTGCAAATCTCCAAAGAAAAAAACGGCATTTTTTACAGCGGAGTATTGTTTTTGTAGTGGTGAGCACTCAATACACTAGAAGTGAGTGCTCAAACAGGCTCCTCCCCTTTTAATCCAGAAGGTATAAAAGACACCTGCTGACCTTTCTGCCTCTCTCTGCTTCCTGCTGTCTTCAGGGCTCTTTGGGTGGTGAGTAGGGTGGCAGGAAAGTCCTTATCAGTAGATGGGATTCTAAGTTTGTTTTCCTTTTTGTAGGTCCACCTGCTGCTGTTTTTGTCTCTATTTGGTTTCCTGGTTTTGTCTTTAGTATTTTAGTGTTTTTGTCCTGTTTATAGCTTTAATTGCTGCAGCGTGTATTTTGTTTGCTTTGTTTGAATTTCTTTCTTTTGACAGCCGGGAGACAGTGGCCGGATGGGCTAGGCACTCGTGGTTGAGACCCTCACCTTTTTGTGTTTTGATTCACTTGGTACACCTGGGCTCCACGTTTTTGTTAGGTTTGTAGTGAAGTGTGCGTGTTCACAAGGTAAGTGGTGGCACACCTGGGCACTCTCCCTTGTAGGCTGCCCTCCACCAGTGCTCCCAGCTGGTCTACCTTTTTGTATTTTTTGTAATTTTTTAATAGTTCTTAGATACTTGAAATATTATTGATTAATCTTTATACTGTAAGAATAAACTTCATTGTTTAACTCACGTCTCTGTCTTTCCCAAACAGGAACGAATCTGCACCTTTATTTCCTGGGGCCTTCAGCCCCAGGTGGCGTTGTCGGACCTTTCATCTACATAACTTTTAAATCTTTTACGTCTTCATCTTGTGTTGACTTCAATTATATACAAACTAGTACGCCCCCACCACATTTTGAAACGCCAGACCTCACTGACAGGGAAACAGTTGGGTCCAGTAATGGCATGGAGTCTTACCTGGACACCAAGTTGACTTCATTTTGATTGGCTACACCTTATTTGGCTATGACCTTATTTACAGAAAGCAGGTCAAGCTGCCCTAGCGGCTGGAGTTTGCAAAAGGCTATCTGCAGCAACATGGGCATTTCAGACAGTGAACTGTGTTTATCAGACAAGACAGCATTCAGAAAATAAACTTACAGGTAATAACAAGGTTGTGGTCGCCTCCCTCAGTGTTGCTGCAGAAGTTTTCTTTTAAATCCATTTGTTTGTTAACCCAGACCTGACTGCTTAGCAGTCACTTTCCCACTCGCAGTTGAATCAGACAGGGGGGACGACGGAGTGGAGGGTGCATAGTGTTAGAAGAGAGGAGGGGGGGCTGTTTACTTGACAGTGTGCTCTAATTGGAGCAAATGAATTGCATAGAATGATAGAACTACGTAGAATGATAAGCTGCTGTCTGATTCAACCGTTTGAGTAGAGAGACAAAGCTGACTGACTATGAACAGGAACTTTGATTCTCACTCTGGACATTCACATGGCCTCATCAGTGCACAACAGATCATATTATACCCCCAAAACCCCAGAAAAGTGATATTTGATGTCATGCACCTTTAAACACACTCTAACCTTTCAGTCCAATAAGACCATGTTTAAGTTTTGATTAAAAATGGAGGACACTAGGAAGCAAAACTATCCTGAGAAGCAGTGCTTGTTCATTTGTATCTGACCTTGTAGATGGTATGGTAATTAAAAAAAAGACTAGTTAATTTCAAATAACACTGCTGTATTAGTTTACAATAAATCAGCAGTGGAGTCACCACATAAAGAGTCATCAGGTGAGCATCCTCCTCCACTGGTGGTTTGTTAATACACCACAACACCTCTAGAAGGCTCATCAGCAACACCTGACTGGGATTCATGCCCTTCTCCTTCACTTTTAACCCTCCTGCCAATGTGTTGACTTGAGGTCCAGGAGCGTCCTCTCTCTCTTCTCTCTCTTTTTTTATTATGTCTTTGGTCAAATTCATTCATTTGAAGATACACAACACATGTTCATCCTGAGCCACCAGCTTCAACTCAAGAGAATCTTAAAAGCTTGAAGGTGATTTTAAGCTAAAATCCTCGTTCCTAAAACAGCCTAGATGATGAACCACAGCTCAGTGGGATGAACACACCTGATGCACAGTGAAAAATACCCTGAAACTCAGTTGGAAAATTTATGAATCTGATACAAGAGAGCAGCAGATGTATCAGAAATGTGATGTTTCATCAGTGGTCATGTTGATGCACTTCTGCACATATTAGCTGTGATGGTTTGTGTGAAGGGAGGGGACGAGGGGGAGTACAGGAAGGTCATTTCTGACTTCACACACTGGAGCAGGTGCAACGGGTTGGTGCTGAACACAGGAAAAACTAAGGAGATTATTGTGGACTTCCATAGCCAGAAATCCCAGCATGTTCCTGTGCAGATTGATGGGGAGGTCATTGAGGTGGTCACCACTTATAAGTATCTGGGTGTCCGCCTGGATCACAAACTGGACTGGTCTGTGCACGCCACTGCCGCATACAAGAAGGGACAGAGCAGACTCTTCTTTCTAAGGAAACTAAGATCCTTTGATGTCTGTGATGAGATGCTGGACCTTTTTTACCAGTCAGTCGTTGCCAGTGCTGTTTTTTGCTGTTGTGTGCTGGAGGAACTGTGTAACAGTCAGGGAGGGGAACCGGCTGGACAAGCTGGTGAGGAGGTGTGTCTCAGTGATGGGGAAGGAGGTGAATCACATTGGAAGACTGGTGGAGGGTAGGATGAGGAGCATGATTAAGTCCATTCTCAGCAACACCAGTCACCCTCTAGATGGCACTGTGGTCGCTCAGAGAAGCAGCCGCAGTGACCGACTCCTCTCCATGCGCTGCAGGACTGAGAGGCTCAGAAGGTCTTTGTTCTGGCAGCTATTAGACTGTTCAGTGACTCTTGAGAATGCACACTTTATTACTATCGTTAGTAACTTTTTATCATGTCTATTTATGTTTTTAATATATTCTTTTAATCTTGGATGGTGTATGCATGAATGTATGGATGACATAATATGTGCTATGGGGCACCCGAATGGCCCCTTTGGGGATGAATAAAGTATCTATCTATCTATCTATCTATCTTTGGTTTTTCCTTGATGATAGTTTTTTTCATGAAAGTAGTTATTTCCTTGATGATGTAACAGTTCATGTATAGCAGTCTTTCTCAATTCTGGTCCTCAGGACCCCGCTGCCCTGCATAGCTTCGATGTTTTTTCTACTTCAACACACCTGATTCAGAAGAATGAACTTCCTCATCAAGTTCTTTGCAGTGTCTTAACGAGCCATTCATTTGATTCAGGTGTGTACTAGCAGGGTTGCCTAGAAGTTATGCAGGGCAGTCGTGGGTCCTGAGGACTGGAACTGAGAAACACTGACATATAGTCTTTAACATGAGCTCTGTTGTAGAAAGGGTTAAACATACTGACAGCTCCTCTTCCTGAAATAAACTAGTCCAGTAACTCCTCCCTCTTCTTCCTGATCTCAAACACAGCAGCTGTTTGTTCATTTCCTTGTTCCCTCCCATCAGACCTGCAGCAGGATCGGAGCTCTGACAAGTTTCATTTATCAGAAAGTGAAAGTTTCACCGTCACTGCCACTGAGAAGTGAAATGGCGCAGAAAGGAGTTCAGCTGGACAGAGAAACTTTCTCTTGTTCGATCTGTCTGGATCTACTGAAGGATCCGGTGACTGTTCCCTGTGGACACAGCTACTGCATGAAGTGTATTGAAAGCTTCTGGGATGAAGAGGAGAAGAAGATCATCAGCTGTCCTCAGTGTCGGCAGACTTTCTCACCGAGGCCTGTCCTGGTGAAAAACACCATGTTAGCAGCTTTAGTGGAGGAGATGAAGAAAAGTGGAGTCCACGCTGCTCCTGCTGATTGCTGCTATGCTGAACCAGAAGATGTGGCCTGTGATGTCTGCACTGGAAGGAAACTGAAGGCCATCAAGTCCTGTTTGATGTGTTTGGTGTCTTTCTGTGAGACGCACATCCAGCCTCATTATGATGTTGCTCAGTTAAAGAAGCATCAGCTGCTGAAGCCCTCCAAGAAGCTCCATGAAAACATCTGCTCTCGTCACGATGAGGTGATGAAGATGTTCTGCCGCACCGATCAGCAGAGCATCTGCTACGTCTGCACGGTGGATGAACATAAAGGCCACGACATCGTGTCTGCTACAGCAGAAAGGACGGAGAAGCTGAAGCAGCTGGAGGTGACTCGACAAGAAATCCATCAGAGAATCCAGGAGCGAGAGACAGATGTGAAGCTGCTTCAGCAGGAGGTGGAGGCCATCAATGGCTCTGCTGATAAAACAGTGGAGGACAGTGAGAGGATTTTTACTGAGCTGATCCGTCTCATCCAGAAAAGGTGCTCAGATGTAAAACAGCAGATCCGATCCCAGCAGGAAACTGAAGTGAGTCGGGTCAAAGAGCTCCAGGAGAAGCTGGAGCAGGAGATCACTGAGCTGAAGAGGAAAGACGTGGAGCTGGAGCAGCTCTCACACACAGAGGATCACAACCAGTTTCTACACAACTACCCCTCACTGTCGGCACTCAGTGAGTCTGCACGCTCACCGAGCAGCGATATTCGTCCTCTGAGGTACTTTGAGGATGTGACAGCAGCTGTATCAGAGCTCAGAGATAAACTACAGGACGTTGTGACGGAGAAATGGACAAACATCTCACTGACACTGACTGCAGTGGATGTTTTACTGTCAACACCACAACCTGAGCCAAAGACCAGAGCTGACTTCTTAAAATATTCCTGTGAAATCACACTGGATCCAAACACAGCACACACACAGCTGTTATTATCTGAGGGGAACAGAAAAATAACATTAATGCAACAACATCAATCTATTTATAGTTCAGAGAGATTCTCTGTACCATTTCAGATTCTGAGTGAGGAGAGTCTGTCTGGACGATGTTACTGGGAGGTGGAGTGGGGAGAAAGAGGAGGTTATGTAGCAGTTGCATACAAAGATGTTGACAAAGGAGGGAATGGATTTGGATATGATGATAAATCCTGGGCTTTATTATGTAACATAAACAAAAATCAGTTTTGGCACAACAGCATCAAAACTTCCATCTCCGGTTCTCGGTTCTCCAAAGTGGGAGTGTACCTGGATCACAGTGCAGGTATTCTGTCTTTCTATGATGTTTCTGACACCATGACTCTCCTCCACAGAGAACAGACCACATTCACTCAGCCGCTCTATGCTGGACTACGTCTCTACTTCTGTTATGGAGACACTGCTGAGATCTGTAAACTAAAGTAGATGCATGAAGTCTTAATGTGTTCATGGATGTTTTTTCATGTTACTTAGTAACTGATCAAAGATCTGTGTACTAAAATCTATCAAACAAATTATTGTCATCATTTTTCTGTTGATAATTTGTTCTTATATGTTTTGTGATATTGTTCAAATCTGCACAGACGTTCCTGGACGTATTTAAAATGCACTCTATCATTAACATGGACATGGAGCCAGATTTCTCTCCTGTATTCACCTTTTCCTAAACTCAAAGTTTCTTCAGCAAATCTTCAGGTGCAGTCATAGACCAGTTGTTCTGTTAGAGATGGTGTCCTGTCCAGGAGCTGCCTGAAGTTCCTGAACCCTGCTTAATGCTTAGAAAACAAATGATTTGTCATCAACCTTGTCTGCTTGTTGCTTTAGCCTGTATAAGACACCGCTGGCTGGTCCTGTCTGCAGATTCCTGCTGAAACCTGAATCAGACATTTTGAATGTAAAATCTTTATTAAAGTTCTACTTTGACATAAAACCACCTTTGTCATGTTAGTATGCACGTATGGAATAAGGGAGCATTAATTATCAGATCTCACTGAAAGCAAAAGCTTAATTCACAAAC
>JALJCO010012120.1:0-151899 GCA_023101725.1 Atherinomorus stipes | reverse complement strand
AAAGTCCTCCAAAATATGTCTGCGACACTGGTCAAAATAATAATTATAATAATAAATACTTTAATTCCAGTTCGTGTGCCAGTTAGGAAATTCATTGTCTGCATTTCACCTATCTAAGGTTGAACCTGAGAGCAGTGGGCAGCTAATTACAGCGGCCGGGGAGCAGTTAGTGGGGGTTAAGGACCTTGCTCAAGAGTCCATGGTGGTTCACCTGGGTGCCGTCTCGGGGACTCGAGCCCACGACCTGCAACAATACCACTAGGCTACCCACTACCCTAATGGCATTAATAAATTATATACATATATATAAAAGATATATTATTAAATGATATTAAGGCATGCTGTCTTCTCGCATACACAGAAAGGAAACAAATACTTACGGGTACATCCACATACTTTGAGGCAGCTTTCACCTTTAAATGAAAGAGAAAAAACGATCAGTCAGGCCTGCAGAGGCGACTAAACCTGTAGAGCACTTTAGTGTCTAATTCACCATCTTTTTATTTTTCAATTTCAGCTTCTGTAAATCTGTAGAAAATAAATTACAGTGCTAAGCTGAAAGCTGAATTTGAGTTAACATAACCTTCAAAATTTGCCAAATAGTGTGACTAACCTTTAAAAGTATAAAAACCCAGAAGAGACCTGATGTCAGCTGACAGGAAGCTGGTGAGGTTTTACAGAAGGAAGAAGAAGAAAAGTGTGGGAACTCTGAACATCTACTTACTGTGAAAGATAGGAAGGAAGAGAAGAGCGTTCCCTCATCGTACCTGGAGAGCTTGGATAACACACTCTCCAGTATGACCACAAACTGAGAAAGAAGAACAGAGGCAGCTGGGTGAGAAGTCACTGAACACGTAGAAGCAGTCGCTGCAAAAACCACAGTGAACACGGGGACAACTGATTATTCCCAATCTTGTTTTAAATTATGTGAAACTCTTTCATAAAGTACTTGGTTTATGTATTTCATGAAAAAATCATTTTGTTTTGCACCTTTTCCCCCCATGCTCCTTTTTGAAAATCTATTTTTTATTTTATTAATTATACAAAAGAAGTTTTTAATAAAACATGTAAACCTATCACTACAAAATGAATGTCTAACCTCAAAATTACTACTGCAAAATATAAGTGTTAAATAAAAACAATAAATAAGAAAATAAACTAGTCAGTAGTCACTAAATAAACAAAAATACTATTGTGAATTAAAAGTGCTATTAAGTTATAAGTTCCCCATAGAAAAATATTCATCCTGTTAATTTTATTCATTATACTCTTTTTATTGGCATGTTTATTTCATAGATGATCTATAAATTTTAGTATTTATTCATTTATATAATTCTTCCTCCAGAACAGGGTTTGTTTTTTGGGCATGACGATGGTTTTCATGTCATTGGGTTAACTGATGACAGAAATGAAAACATTTACAGAAAGCTGTGTGTTTGTGAAGATGGATTGAAGCTTCAGCCACTTTGTAGAAAACTAATTAAATCAAATGGGAAATTATTCAAATCTGAGTCCGATTCAGTAGAAATAAAAGTGTGGCTTCATACACACTGTGTGTGCTTGTGTGTTTGTCCTGCCTGCACCAAATATCTGTTTTCAATCTTTTTGGATTTAAGATTTTTGGAAGAAGGAAGAAGTGGCCGGTAAGAGGGAAGTCTGGCTTCCCTGTTTAGGCCGCTTTCCTGGTGACAGGTAGGTGGAGGAAAAAGGATGGATTTCTCTGCGTGATTATTTGGCATCTCTTAATTCAATATTTTTTTAGTTTCTCCTTTTCATTAACCAATCATTTGATTAACTTGAAGAAAAGAATATAAATCTATTCTCTTCTTTCATACCTTTGCAACCAGCAGAGTTATCATCTCCTTCACTGTTTCCTCGATGAGATCGTCGATTTGGGAATGGTACTGCCTCTGCAGAAAAAGAGAAAAAAACACATTTCTGAGTTTTATAAAGGTAAACAACACTTTTCACATGAAGTAGTATTAATTAGATGTTTTGCCACAGGGGGTGGATAAAGGGAAGCAGGCACTGTAATGTATCGATATCATTGGACCACGTTTTGTCTGTCTCAGTTGGAAATAAGAAATAACTGATAAAAAAAAAGATGTGTTACAGTGCAGAGATGTTAGGAGCTACAGCTTCCATTTCTATCGCTTTAAAAATGAGGAAAAACAGGTTTCAGTGAAATTCTTTATCATTATTATTGATTTCATTAATTTATTCATGAAATCATCATAATTATTAATAATAAGTCAAGTTTTGGGATTTAATAAGTTTAGCTTTCCTGATATGTATGATTATGTTTATTATTACTGATTTATTTTTCTTTCTCCTTTTTTAATGGTGTCTTCAAAATGTATTTACCTATTTTTCCTGTTTTCATGCAGTTTATAAACGAAGAGACAAACAAATTTGTACCCTTTTTTGATTGCATATTTGAAATGAAATGATTAAAAAAAATATCCAAGTGTCTGGTGCTGATAGTAATCTTCCTCTTCATGAAAGCATGACATACGATGTTTGCACACACAGGAAGCAGCAATCCCAACATGTATCATAGCAACATCACAGGGAGAAACTCAGATGAAAGACTACAGCATGAAAAGCATGAGAACAGCGTCCACTTTAGAGCTTCTGATCATTTCTTCACTTCAAGCAAACCAAACAAACGAGGTGTCATGACAGCAGACACTCTGCTAAATACAAAGATTTGTTTGTCTATTAGTTCATTTAACAGGGGCAATGCAAAAAAAAAAGAAATTGATAAAAGATGCTTTGCACCAGATTAAGTAAGTTTCCATTTGCAATCCCAGAGGAGGTGCGTTAAAGAAAGAAAAAAACCATACAGTTGTGTTTGAAAGTTCACATTGAAAAAAGAATAATTTACCAATAGTAATTCAAATAACAAGAAGCTGAATAACCAATAGTAAACAAAAGTAATAAAAAATGAAAATTTACAAAATTGTTATTTAGTAAAAAATAAACTGGTTTTGAAATGGGGCTGAAAAATAATTTAAACAAACAAACAAACAAACAAACAAAACTGTCCCAGACATATTAGAGCACCTTGCTCATGAGCTGTGGACCAAAATACCTGTCAGCAGGTGCAGACGTCTGATTGGATGTTACAGAAAACACCTGATTGCAATGATTGCCTCAAAGTTTTTCTCCATCATGCTTGTTTTATTTTTTGTTCATTTGTTGTTGTTTTTTTTATTCCTGTTGAACCACAGTTCAAAATGAACATCATGGTTTTCATAAAAGTTTTATTTATCATCACTTTCGTCAAATTTCACTGACAGCTGATTTTTCCCATCTTTAATGGGAGGGCATGTAATCTTACAAGCACGATTATATTCATATATGCTATAACATCAGCTACACTCAATGTCCACGTTTACAAATCTCTAAAAACATAAGATTACAGGATACATAAGTAAATACCATGGTTACAATATCAGAGCTGCACTGCTGGTTTGCTAATAACACTTTACTGATATTATGACAGAATTCCTTCAGGTCCCTGACCCATCAAGACTCTCTTGCAGTTTTCTTCCATTCCTTAATGAATCCTTTGATGTCTGAGCAGAGGCCGAGCTACGCTTTGGTAATCTGCAGTCATTGTGGCTGGTGGAGCTGGATCTCCTGGTTTTCAGCTCAGAGCAGAGCTGGAAAACGCTTTTCAGTGCTGGTCAAGGTTTTAAAATAAGCCGCACATTGAGAACACTGTCAAAGTTTAACATGTTATGTCCTTCAGATCTGGCCTTTGGTCTTGTACTTTTACAGCTTGGTTGTACAGTGCAGGGAGTTTAGAGGTCTGCTGTTGTCTTACTTGCTTGGAACCAACATGAGATCATTGCATCCAAGTACATTTCTGCAGCATCATGTCAGTGCACTGAATGTGTTGCAAAACAGACAGGAAGTATTGGATACTGTCTTAATATGGATCTTAAAACCAGATGTTGGGTCTAGATCAAAACCTTAAAACACTGTCTGGTCCAAAAAAAAAAAAAAAATGTTGCCACCAAAAAAGAAAAAAAAAGGTTATACAGGTGTGGGCAACTCCGGTCCTCGAGGGTCGGCATCCTGCAGGTAGTAGGAGTTTCTCTGTGGCTGTGACCTGTGCAGAGCTTCACATCAAGCTCTGCACAATTACCCACTGATTGGAGTCAGGTGTGTTGCAGCCTGGAAACTCCTAATACCTGCAGGATGCCGGCTCTCAAGTACCGGAGTTGCCCTTCCCTGGTCTAATATTTCGTTGGAGCGCCTTTAGCTTTGATTACGGCAGCATTTGCTGTGGCTTTGTTTCCATAAGCTTCTGCAATGTCAGGAAATTTATTTCCATCCAGTGTTACAGTCATTTTTCACCAAGATCTTGATGATGGTAGAGTCTGACCGCTGCTGCATCACTTCATCCTCCTCTCTTCTTAACCTGATGCTCCCATCACTCTGGAGCAGGGTAATTCTGGACTCATCATCAGACCACATGACCTTCCATTGCTCCAGAGTCCAATCTTTATGCTTCCTGGCAAATTGAAGCCTTTTTTTTCCAGTTAGTGGTTTTCTTACGGCTACACAGCTGTTCAGTCACAATCCCTTCAGTTCCCTTTCATTGTGCGAGTGGAAATGCTCTTACTTTCACTATTAAACATAGCCCTGAGTTCTACTGTTGTTTTTCTTTGCTTTGATCTCAGCAAACGGCTAAGTGATCGCCGATCATGATGGGTTTCCACTTTCCTTCCAGTGTTTAATAATGCGGTGGACAGTTCTGAACCCAGTTTTACTAGTTTCTGCATCTCCTTTTATGTTTTCTCTGCTTGATGCCAATGATCTGACCCTTCTAAAAACAGACTAACATTTTTCCACGACCACCGGATATGTCTTACCACATTGTTGTTTAGGAAATGAGAAGCAAGTCATTGCACCAGCTGTTGCCAGCTGAAAGATAATCGCCCATGCAGTAATTATCCAATCGGAGGCTCGTACCTATTTGCTTAGTTAAATTCAGGTGGCGACTTTTTTTTTGGCCAGGCAAATTCTCTCGACTGAGATATGGGTTTTTATAAATGTCGGAGAAAAAACCTTCATTCTGGAGCTATATACTAATTTCTCATTACTTGAATCATTTTCCCTAATTACAAAGACTTTTTAAATTAATAATTCTGTATTTTTTTATTATTTTCTTTATAATTGTGTTTATATTATCATTATTAATATTAGAATTATTATAATTGCTGTAACAAAAAAGGTCAATATAAATAAAATTCATAAAAGCATTTTCATATATTTATATCAGTAGAAAGAAAGGAATCCTATCCTGTGTACTTAGCTTACTTAGTAATGAAATTTCATATAACTTTTTTCCAGACTTACCAGTTTCTGTGTATAACAGATGTGTTATTATCAGGTTTACTCAGTAGCTTCTTTATGTTCTTGTCTGTCAGTGTTACAATACTTGGATTACCTCCTTTGAATCTTTTTCATGCATGTTTCTGTGTTTTGTTTTGTGTGTTGTTTCATTGCTCAACATTTTTTGTCACAAAATTCATTTTAAATATATATATATATATATATATATATATATATATATATATATATATATATATATATATATATATATATATATATATATATATATATATATTTTTTTTTTTCCTACTAATTAGCAGGACTACTTTACACATTCCCAGATGAACTGGGCTGCTATCCTCTGGTTTTTACTCCAATGTTGCTTTCTTTCGGGAGGACATAACCATTTACATTTTCTACTGTCTTCCACAGGAGTTTACTTTGACAGTAACACATATTTTGAAACTTCTGTAGTAATCTCACATGTCTATTCGTTTTGAGACCAAGATTATACATGCACGCTTTTTAGCTGTGACAAGATTCTTCATTTATTTTGGGGATGTCATTTCAGACAGGAGGCAGAATAAAAAGGCCCGATTAAGAAAAACTGTAACTAATACTTTTGTATTCATATATTAATACTTGTCAAAGAAGTATTAATGTGATCTTTGTTATACTTATCAGCTCATGAAAGTGTAACTAAAAAACTGTTTTTAGAAACCACAAATACGTACAGAATACTGATTACTGTTATGCGTTTATGATGGTTTGGTGAAATGAATCATTAAAAAAGCCAAAAGAAGATGCTGCTTTCTCTCTGTTATTTAGTTTCATGTTAGTATTCACGGTTTTGTCCTAAAATGTGTCATTTTAATTATATTTTAGGTAACTAACAGCTTAAAAGACAAGCTGGTGTTCTACCAATATGTTTCATCTGAAGGCATTTGTTCCTCTGAAGCTCTGCTAAACAGCTTCTGTCACAACACTCAGAGGATCAGTGCAGACAATCTTTTCTTCTCTTCTCTTTTTGTGTGGGATTTGTAATAATGAATTCATTGTCAGTGATCTGTATCAGTCTGTGAAACATGAGATCTCTCACTTCTGCCCCATGTATATTCAATACTATCTACACATATGCTAATCAAATCCAAACAATTCAAGTGAGGGAAGGCAGACAGGGAAAACTGATGACTAATTATGCATTTGGGAATTGATGGGGAGGGGAGGGGGGGGCTTCTCGACAGAATTTCTAATCAAACCCATTATCTAACAAACTCCCATACAGAGGAAATGAAAGCAACAGAAGCCTTATCTACCATGAAATGAAATTATTTGTTTATTCAAACAATAATGCCGTATTATTATTATTATTAGTAGTAGTAGTAGTAGTAGCAGTAGTAGAAATAACCAGTGAGTATTATGAGGATGATAACAGACATCCAGAAGTAAATTTGAACTGCAGCTGATGATTTTTCCCACATTGTAGCAGAAAGAGAGAGTTTTACCTCCTGGCCCACGTCCACAGCGCACAGTTTGGCCGACTGAGCCTTAGCATCCACCATGACGTTGAACATGGTGCAGATGGACTGTGGCACACGGAAGTCTGTGGCTCGGCTGCTCCGCTGAAGCTTGGCCTCAAACGCTGCTCGTGTCCTTCAGGGAACGCAAGAAATGCCCAGAGTCAGATCCACCTTCACAATCAGACCCCCCATCACCTCCCTGACCCAAAACAAATGGAAATAAACAAAACGTTCAGGTATGTTTCTTCACTCGAAGCTTTTCATGCTGCCTGCTTCATGTCAGGATGTTTCATTTCTCATGTCTCTCTTATGTAACAGTTATCACGGTGGTGTATGAGTGTGAGTTACAAAGAGGAAGACTAACATTTCCTTTCTTACTATAATCAGGTCTCCCTGAAAAACTTGCCCACCCAATAAAAGTCTAGCTTCACCACCGATTGAATTTTAAAAAAAATCGTGAACAAGTGGCCTTGTTGAGGTATGAAATTAATGAAAATTTAAAGTAAAACGAAATAACTGTCACTTCTAGGATTCAGATTGATATGTGAACAGGAAAAGACATGAATACCTGTGAATCATTGTGGCCTTCTGAATGTATGTATACAATATGATACGATACAACACAATGTACTTCATTCTCCTCATACAAACATTAGCCTCGGATTCAATGATGTGCCCTCTAATGCCTTCATTGTACAACACCAATGCAGTATAAATAACAACAAGAAGTGATTCTTATTTTATCTAGAAGAATTTATTTAAAACTCGTTCTGACGTGTGCATCAGTGTCATCAGTGAAAGAAAAAAAAATAATATATATATATATATATATATATATATATATATAATATATATAAAAATATCAAAAATAATATAAAAAAATACATAATATATATATATATATATATATATACATATGTGTGTACATGTACACAGTCGTCCTCAGAACTATTCCTACACTCCAATTAAAGAAGCAAAAAAATCCAGGAGTGCGAAAAAGTAATAAATAAAATTCAATGAAAATCGTGACATTGATATTTAAACTATGGCTGAGCAAAAATGTTAAAAACAAACAAAAATAGAACAAGTAAACAAGCACGATGGGGCTCCAAAGCCTTTTTTTTTTTCTTGTTGACCAACACTTTGATGCAATCACTGCTATCATGTGTTTCTGTAATGTTCACAAAGATTTCTACATCTGTTGACAGGTATTTTGGTCCACTGTTAATGGGAAAGGTGCTCTAATGTGACTGGGACAGTTTTGTTTGTTTGGTTTTTTTAATGATTATTTTCTACAATTCAAAAGCAATATTTTATTTCATTAAGTTGCAATTTTGTAAATTCCAAGGTGGAGCGAAGTTTTATTCTCTGATGAGAAAAAATGAACCTGGATGTTCTTGACGACTTCCAACATCACTGGCATGACAAGGAGATCCACTGGAGATGCTTTCTACCTATGACAGTGGAGGAGGCCCCAGCATGGTCTGGGCTGCAGTTTCCTTCAATGGAAAGATGGAGCTTCAGGTTGTGCAAGGACTCAAACTGCTGCTGGCTCTGATGGATGTTGCAGTGAGCATCCCTCTGGACTGACAACCCTTGTCTGGGTGGTAATGGCTGGCTCTTTCAACAGGACAGCACTGCACGGTTGACAAGGTGCTCCATCATGGTGGAAAAGGCGTTGGTTGTCACTAAACTGTTCTTGGATGGTTAGGAAAGTTGTCCTCGGAGGATGTTCTGGTGCCATTCATGGTCATGGCTGTGTTCTTTGACTCCCTTGACTGAGAATCAACCCCACCCATGAATGGTCCTGGCAAGTTTTACTGTTAGCATGACCCCGGCCTGATGGAAGAGCCCACCTTGGCCCTCATTTATCAAACGATCGTACGACGAAAATCTGTGCGTACAACCATTTCCACGCAAGACTCAGCCTTTATCAATTTGAACGTGATCGTAGGATACGATCAAATCTCACGACAGCTCTGAGTTCGTGTACGCAAGTTTGAGTCAGTGAGGGTTTGCAGCGCAGCGCAGCAGAACATGAAAACATTTATTTACCAAACCGCAAACTGTCATTTAAACATAAGTATTCACATATCAGCACTAAGAATGAACCCATTTGCAAAGAAAAAGGAAAAAGGGAATGTAGAATGTATTCCCAAAATAGCAAAAATAGCTGTGACTGAATTTAATTCCTCCATTTATCTCAACAAATTATTAAAATCATCAACATGTAGTTCTAGGAGACAAGTGCTTTTCACTCTTCGTGCATCTCCTCACCCCGCTGGTAAAACTGCCACATAGGAGGAAGTAGGCATCAGTACGCACACGCGCAGGTGCCCAGGTGGAGCGCTGCTTCGGGCTGCAGGAAGGCAGGTCGGTGTCGGACGGTCCGACTTGGACCCGGCGGGATGAAACGCTGCTTTAGACTCTGAGAAAATCTACAACACTCCTGTGCAGTGCTGCACATCGCTCTGGCCGCTGGAGAGTTTTGATGCGCAGCCAGAGAAGATGCGCCGGGAGCCGCCCTGCAGCCCCCACACTGGGCTAAATGGAGGAGACCGGAGCTGATCCGTCATTTCTAATAAGTAATCAATACTTTAAAGTTGTATAAGTGCTCAGTCAGTAGACCGTATGTTAGCTTTGCAAATGCAAGTTATCTTTTTTCTGTCCCTGTCTGGGTCAGGCTCGTATGTGACTGGCATCCACCCCACCTGCCTCCTGTTAGAGCGCAGCGGTTGCACTCGTGACGGAGGAGGGGGGGTGGGAGGGTGGATGGTGCCGGTGAAATCTTTTGGTGGTAAGTTTCATATTGGACCACTTTTTCTTGACCCATTGGCTAAAGTGACGTTGCCATCGGATGTGGACTATTATTAAATTTCATAACTAATAAAACGAATAAACCATATCAGCCAGGCCTCTGTTCTGACTCTTTTGTTCGAACAACGAGATTGGTCCGATACGAACGTTTTAATAAATCACACATGGGTCCAATCGTACGACCATTTATACGATCAGATGTGCGATCATTTCTACGATCGTTTGATAAATGAGGGCCCTTGTCTTTTCCAAACAAGCACATTTATAAATGCCCCAAACAATCAGAGAGGGGATTCATCAGAGAAAATGACTTTACCCAAGACCTCAACAGTCTAATCCCAGTACTTCTAACTGAATATCAGTCTGTCCCTGATGGTTTTCTTAAAAAAAGTGGCTTCTTTGCTTCCCTTCCTCCAAAAGTCGGCCTCACTGTCAATGATGTCATCACTATCCTTTTAAGTATCCATAGATAGATAGATAGATAGATAGATAGATAGATAGATAGATAGATAGATAGATAGATAGATAGATAGATAGATAGATAGATAGATAGATATTAGGGGTGTGACAAAATATTGATACACTGAAATATCACAATATTTTAGGTTGCGATATATTGATTTGAAAAAAATGCTGTATTGATATTTTTTACCAACGATATCTCACGAGATTTCATAGTTCTAATATGATATCTCGCGAGATTTTGTCAGATTTTATTTGCAACAGTCTAGCATGTAGACAAGTTCCTGCTTGATGTGCCCTGATATCCATGTGCATCTGCAGGTTCAGGTTAAGCTTCACACACAGTGGAAAGTACAAGTTTAAATGTGTGTCCAGGTTTTCATCGACCACCCAGTTGTTTGAGATTATAATGCACTGACTGAAATGTTTATTTCTCATATGGACTGATATGTGTTTTTATACACTTCTTTAAGAAGAATCACTGTTTTACTAATTTCACATAAATTGCTGTCATTTATGTGGAATTGATCGACAATATTCTGTAATTCAGTTCAAATTGATTCACTTTGGTCAATAAATTCGGAAAGTCTTCAGTAACAAATATTGTGGTGTATCGTGGAAAATTTATTCAAATATTATTATTCAGACGCCAACCCGATATTATCGTTATCTAGGCAAAATATCGTGATAGTATCGCATCGCAAGGTGACTAGTGATTCCCACCCTGGTAGATATGTGTGCATAAAAAAACATATTTTTCTACTTGAGTTTTATCTTGTTTATACATTTTTCTCATATATTTTAAAAACATGTATAGGCCATATATATATATATATATATATATATATATATATATATATATATATATATATATAAGTCTAAATTTTAGAATACTACAAATGAAACCTGTCAGGTATACAAAATGGTTAAAAACCTGAACATTCCTGGACTACTCACATCCCCTCCTCAGGGACTTTAGTTCTTCTTTCAGCCCCATCCTCCCTCCCAGTCTGGTGTACCACCTGCTGGTCCTGGGACTCCCTTATCCCACCTGTCTCTGGATAAAGGACTTCCTGACAGACCTTACATAAAAGATCAGGGTGGGCCCAACACCTCCCTCAACCATTAGCATCTGCACCAACTGTCCTTGGGCCGTGTGCTGAGACCCCTGCTGTCCCCACCACAGTCAGCACTGATCATTACTCAAGAGGGTAAGCATTCTTATTTCCAAAACATCATCCCTCTCCACTTTATTCACTAATCTGTAGCATCACACACTGCAGTCCGTTATGAAAACAGCTCCTGTGACAGATTTCCTCAACAATCTTCCAGACAACTCTCAATCCAGGTCACTTTACTGCTGTAACAATGTTTAATAAGAGCTGCTTACGTCCAATTAGACCGACAGACTTTATATATAGGCTGAATTTTACCGTTTTACACAGGATTCAATCATGTCGCTGGACATCAGCTTAAGTCGGGTCTCCAGGTGTTTGCCAAACTCTTCCTCTGGCCAGTGGAGATCTCTAATGAAGGTCTGCAGGGCATCCAGCTTCCAGAAGAGATCCTCCGATGTTCCTGAGCCATTACTGCAAAACCACAAATTATGGAGTTTTTTTCATTTTATACATATAAACCTTTTTAAGCTTGACACTAATGGTTGTTTAATCAGGGTTAAACAATATGATAGCTACCCGTGTATGTTACTGTTGCTAGTCTGCTTTCTGTTAATTAGCTTATAAGAACAGTTACTATAAATTGGACTAATTTGGATTTTCATTTAATTGGATCACAGTGAACTGGCTTGCCTATGTCTAATGTGCCTTGATGATTTTTCATGTGAATTTTTACAATACAAATAAAACTGAAATGAATTGGATTGACAATAAAATAAAATCAAATAGAATTAATTTCATTTATCGTATCTAATTTAATTTAGACATCAACACCTGATGTCGCAAATTTGCAACAAACCACTTATTTTACCTTCATTTAATTTATTGTTTCTCTTTTTTTTTAAAAACAAACTTTGTCTTCATTTTATTGTTTTTATTTTGTCTTAATTTTGTTGACTATTTTATCTTATTTTTTATTTATTTATTTACCTTGATTTATTCTTTTTAATGTAAATATTTTATATCATTTAGTGATGATTTATCTTAATAAATGACAGTAAATAAATTTAATATTCACTTGTACCTTATTTTATTTCAGTATTTACTTAATTTTTGGTGGTTATTTTTCCCTATTGTTTTTCCCTCTATTTTTTTTGTTTGTATAACTGTAACTCAATCAGGCATTAAATACAGCAACAATAGGATTTCCCTCAGAGTAAAATTATTATTCAGATGAATGTAATCCGGTTTAAACTATGGATGTGCGAATCATTGGCCTACCAATGTCAACCTAATGTTATCAATTAACTTTATGTCAATTGGTCACTCTAAATTGTCCCTAGGAGTGAATGTGAGTGTGAATGGTTGTCTGTCTCTCTGTGTTGGCCCTGTGACAGACTGGTGACCTGTCCAGGGTGTAACCTGCCTCTCACCTGATAATAGCTGGGATAGGCTCCAGCAACCCTGCGACCCTGAACTAGATAAGCAGTACAGAAAATGAATGAATGAATGAACGATGTTATCGGCTGATATTGGCATTAGTTTAGTTTTTTTGGACTGATAATTTTACGAACAAAATCTTGCGATATTTTTTTCCATCAACGGCAGTTCAGCATGTATAAAAGTCCCTTTTATTGTGGAAGAACTTCATATCCCAGCATTCCTTTCAGAGTCATATGGCTACGGTGCAGCTGCTGCTGCTACAGACTGACTTGCTTTGAAGCTGCTTATAATATGTCTGGTTTTAAGTTGTTGGTTAAGTTACCAAGTTGTCAGAAACATTAGAATTAGCCACATGTTGGCTAATAGCTGCTAGTATCTGATATCTGGCAGCCAGATGTCCAAAATGAACTCCTCTGGCTGAGTTAAGGATATTTTGGGATCTTTGCTCTTAGAGAAGAACATAGTTGTACTTCTTAAAATATGAGAGCTACAACCTCACAGTTGTCTGCAGATATTGTTATTGGTTGGATATTAGTGGAAATTGAAAGAAGGCCAATCTGAAACATCCCTTGTTTAAACAGAAGGTGTTTAGTGTCAAACAGCTTAGCTTTACATTACAGAGACTCCTCCGTTCTCAACTCAGAATTTTTTTTTAGTAATTTAGTAATTTAAATTTTAAGTAATTTCTCACATTTAGTTTTAACTTCTGCTTTTTCTATTATTCATCACTTTTAAACATATGTGATTTCCCTAATTTGACTTAAACCTGAACATCCTCCATTTAGTTGAATAACAATAAGTCTTACTTGACAGGTTCCCGGGATTCCCTCTCAAAGCCTCTGTGGATGGACTGGGCGATGGATGACTCCATCAGGTCCACATATCTCACCACCAGCGGGGCGTACAGGTCCTGCAGGTGTTTGTGGAACTTCCCGTTGCACAGATTATCTGCAACAGGAAAAAACAGGATGAGGAGAAAAGAAGAAAGAGTGACAGAGAGAATGAGGTGATTTTTTCTTCAGTTCTCTGGTTTAAATTAAGCTTGACATCTTCAGTTACTTTGTGTTTACATTGAGGGTATTTAGTCATCTGAAATGCATTTGACAGCAGATAGATGCTTGTTTTTTGTGCACATACACAGGAGCAGCTGTCTGCAGCCTTGGCTTACAGGATAGATCAAGTAGGAGGGAAACATTTGGCTGAAAAGCTCAGAACAAGGTGGTGATAATACACAATGACAGATAAGGTTGTTGTTTTCCCCCCTTGTCTCATCATTAGCAGGGATGACACCGCATTTCCACTTTTCAATCTTACCAAACAAAAGGTCAGAGTCTCAGGGAGTTTCTAAATTCAACACATCACACACATTTCACCCAGTCTCCGCCGGCTCCCAACTGGTAAAAAGGCAACACTGACAAAGACCACAGGAGATAAAATGGAGGCCAGTGTGTGCTAATGTGATGCCTCACGGCTCCATGCAGCGCGTCTGCTTTTCCTCTCTCTCTTTGTTTTTCTCTCTCCCTCTGAGCATGTGTTTGTGTGTTTGTGTGTGTTGGCATTGGAGTCAAGGTCGATGATACACAGTAGGTGCAATGTTTGTTGTGTTCCCTGATTGCCACGCTCCAAATTAGCCACTTGAGCGGCTGCTGTCCACTTGGATGTGTTGTGTCCAGGAGTGTGTTTGCAGGGCTCGCCACGGCCCAGCTACCACTGCTTTAGACCTCATTAACTCCTTGTATGGCATCCTGACTTTGGCGCCTGTCTAATACTACAGCTATTTACTGCTACACAAGTGCAGTGCTGTGGGGCACCAGAGCAGATGACCTTCTGTGGAAAAATGTCTCTTTGATAGCACACTTTGCTAATGTGGATTTGTTATGTGTGGGCAGTGGAGGACTCTGCTGGGTCTCATTAGTTCCTCTTTATCTTGGTAAATGAGCAAAACTCGTGATCCCTGAGATTTACAAGACAAACAGTACAGTCTGAGATTCTTTTCACGACAAGCAACACAAAAATAATATAAATAAATAGATATTAGCTAAAACTGATGAGTGCGGAAGATGGGGGAGTGAAATAAAGAAATGGTGTAGTCAGCACAGACAATAAATGCATTAAAAGTTTCCAGTGTGTGGCCACTTAAAGACAAACTCCACTCTGCTCAGGGGTTTTTGCTTTTTCCTTTAAAAAGATAACTGGGAAAAAATAAGGTTAATTATCCTCACGTCACGATGAGATTCATGCTCAGTCTATTTAATTAGGAGTTATTTTTGTCTGTGAGAAGTAGGGATGTACACTGAGCACCAGTATCATTGGTACCGGTTCTAAATCTTAACAATTTTGGTTTACTCTTATGATTCTGGACAAATGATACTGTTATCAATACTTTTTGAACATCTACCTAACCGTCACATAATAAGATCGCTGTCATATAATCATGGTGATGGAGTAAGACAGATACACTTCCCTGATTCTCACAGCTGTCTATGTCCAGGGGCCTCGTGAGCAAAGAGTTGCGTGGATTTCCTACTGAAACCCGGCGTACAACCAAATCCTGAAAACATCGTATGCACAAAAGTGTTCAGATGTATGAATCTGCACACGCATGGATCCAAGTGCATTTCCTTTGCACATCCCAATCAACGTGGAATTGAGCGTACATGGTGGAATACCTGACACCTCACTGTCCACACTCCCGAGAAAAACACGCAAATGACATTTAAATGAGATCTGCAGCGGGGATTCTCCTCTCTGCATGATCAGAAAGGCAAAATATGAGAATGACAGTGAAGAAAAATAAAAAATTTCACTGAGAACGAACTTGAGGCTGTTTGTTTCAGTGGAACGCTGTCCTCCGGCATTACACGTAAACAGAGCAGTGAATAGGAGAGTGATGCTGTCAAAGATGTGGAGTCAAAGTACACACAAGCCAAAATACAAAGTGGTCCGACATCAAGTTGGATGTGAAGCGATGGACGGCTGCTCATTGTCACAGTCTGGCCCACACAGGCAGAGGGTCAGGGAACGAGGGGCCATGATAGTGACTGCTTTCTTCTTTCAGGGGTGGTGGGAGTACCTGCAGGTGACTCCGATCTTTCCCAAGGTAGACACATTTGTGAAACGTGTGTTTATACAGTAGCTCCCTCAGAGCCTGATAAATACTGTATTTATTAGCCTCAAAGACTGTAAAAAATATGGATGACACCGCATACTGTATGGTGTCATGCATCGTAGCATACGGCCTCATCTAAATAGGGTAAAAAATGAAACCAGTTGGGCGCCATCCTGCTGTGTCGCCTGTATCGTCACTCCTGGAAAATACTAAAATGGGCAAAGCGTGGCCCCGGGGCAAATGATTGACAGCTGACATACTCTGGGCTAAAAGCTAACCGAGCTAACTCGAAACTATCACAAGCTAAAGAAGATTAGCCCCATAAGCGGCGGGATAAAGGTAAGACACGCTTAGACTTGCTATTAGCTGACTAAAAACCACCGTTGTGCTACTCTGCTACAGCCTGAGACCTTACTGAGAGCAAACAAGGAGCTAGGAGCCACTGGTCAGCAGGCCGACATCCGGTCTGGCACGTCAATGAAAAGGACACGCCCTTAATTATGTGTAATTTCAAGATCAAATAACATCTAAATGGATGAGTTATAAAAAAGTTCACCCCCATCACAGTTGACGTGAAGGTAAACTTGACCTATTTAACCTAAAGTGATTTTTTTAACCAGGCTGTAAACATGTTTATTTCTCCTGTAAAGTTGGCCTTTTTAACATGGGAGATAGTGGGGATTTGCTCTGTTTTGAAGCCAGCCCCTAGCAGATCAAGGAAGAATCACAATTTTTGAGCAACCTGGAAGTAGGCTCACTATTCTCCAGTGAAGTTTGCCCCTTGATTAGCCTACACAATTTACCAGTAGGATGTGCAGGCACAGTGATGCGTCACAGACTCGGGAATTTCCTCTACATCCCTGCTGTCGCAGATGTCACAGACTGGGGGGAGTGGGGGGGAGAACAGGTGAATTTATTTGCTGGAGTGCATGGTGGCGCATGGCTGTCCTCAGAAACCTAAAGCGGCTGACCAGCCAGTTATAATTATCGGCCAGTAAATCCTGAATTCATGTTCTCACACCATCTGTAACGTCTTCTTACAACTAAAGCAGCTATGCTGCTGATAGGAGCTTAGTTTTTGTTCCACTTTACTCTTACATATCCACTCATGTAATTGCAGACAGGTAGTTCATGAAGTTTGTTTGTTCATATGTCTGATCACATCACTCAGTCTGGGGACTGATTGTTTCACAACTGGTTCTTATAACAGCTTCCAAGTGTGGCAAAGGTACGTAACAGAGGGCCCGGGCGGGATTTGATCCCCAGGCTCTCGGGTGAGAGTCATGCGTGCTGACCATCCAGCCAAAGGGACATCCCCTTGGCCATGTAGCCAGGGCGCATGATCACACGGAGGCAAAGTGACAGGACCGTCAACTGCCACACAAGCATGACCTCTAAGTGTTGCCAAAGGCTCCACAGCTGTAGAAAAGTTTGAACGCCAGCCATGAAATTGACGTGAAGCACTGCACATTTCCATGCTCATTTCACTCTTGATACATCTCAACTTTGCCGTGACAAAGATCATATGCTGCATTTTTGTGCTTGTGAACCCTTTATACATGAGGCTCCAGGATCCTTCAACGCCATCTGAACAAATGTTCTCCACCACTGGATCTTTTAACATCTTCGAATGTCTATCGTTTACTCTAAATTCTAACACTCACTTACTCAATTAGCATTAGCAACATTGCAGAATCAGCTAATCAATAATTAGCATTAGCAAATGTTTAAGTTGCATATCCAGGAAGAAAGCAACGACTTTTGAGTACTTTTGTTACCTTCACCCTCATCCTGTTTAGTTTTTTGTCTACTTGAATTTGAGAAATAAGGTAAGGAAGATGCTATTTATACACAGAGCATTTGAACTAGCAACTCCGAAGCTAATGCTAAAAGTGAAGAATCATAATCAAATATAAATATTTAGTTTTTAGACACATCAAAACAGATAAAAGATTTACTTGCTATAAAGGAAATTTTTTGTAAAATGAATATCTTTATTCTGCACCCCTCTACATTTTATGTGGTTGTATTTTTATTATTATTATCTTTTAAATATTGTTTTGATGGAAAAAGTTGTAGTCATCAACTTTAAGGCCTTTAAGGCCTTTACAGTATGTAGGGCTACATTTTTACTTATATACATATATATATATATATATATATATATATATACTGTATATATATACACAGAGTATATATTAGGGGGTGGGTAAAAATATCAATTAATCAATACATCACAATACTTCCCTGTGCAATTCAATATCAAATCGGCAGATCCTCTGAATCGATTCACCTCCTGACCAATGGGGGGAGCTGTGTGTGTTATTAACATTGTATGGACAAAGGCCATCTTAAATCATATAACACCAAAATAGCAACTATTTTCTATTTTCAAATGTTTTATCAGTGAAAAATATAAGGTGACATACTACATATGTTCACATGGGCACAAAGAAAAAAAAAAGATATACTCTATTAATCCCAATTTGTGTGCCAATTAGGAAATTCATTCTCTGCATTTAACCCATCTCAGGTTGAACCTGAGAGCAGTGGGCTGGTATCTAGAGCGCCCGGGGAGCAGTTGGTGGGGGTTAAAGACCTTGCTCAAGGGTCCACCTGAGTGCCGTGTCGGGTACTCGAGCCCGGGTCAGCCGCGCCAGAGCCCACAACACCCACTCCCCCAAAACTTATCACCCCCCCCAAATGATAATATATTTGAAAATCTACGACAGTCTCTACTTTTTACTGAATCGATATAGAAACATTTAAATCAGTATTGAATTGAATCAATATCAAATTGAAATCCAAAGAAATTGAAATAGAACTGAATCGTGAGGTTCTTAACACCCAGCCCTAATAGATATGAAAATATGGTCTCTGTTTTTGTGAATGGAGAAATCCTTCCATTATTCATTGCTGTCAGTTTTTGTGTGAAATGATTGACTGGTTTTGAACCTTTGTGTACAACACTGAAACATCCCTCAAATGTCTCTGAAAGGAGTTCTGTTGGAGTGGGATGTACTTCTTGCCTGTAGGAATTCACATAGTGAAGAATGTGTGTGTGAACAGGGGCAGGAGTGTTTAAGGAAAGAAAATGTGCAGGTCTTGACTCTGGTTGCTGCAGGCCAGCCATCTCTCTAATGAAGTGCATGCACTTGCCTGCAGGAACACTGTGGAGCTGTCTGTGGTCCTGTAAAGGATCCACTCAATGTGGACTCAATCTGCAGGGTGCTAATTGTCCCTGGGGAATGCTTCCCCTTTTCAGTTTGTCAGTCGGGAGTCAAGGAGAAGGCAGAGCATGGTCCATTTATGTGGCTGAACTGAGATGACTGCAAATAGCTTGTTATGCTCACTTGTTAGTATCATCAAATTGGCCTCCTTCAGATTTGCTTCACATTGTCGGTTGTGTGAAAGTAGCAACTGAAGTACATAGCAATGGACATAGTTACACCAGGCAGCAGTCAAAGGAGAGTGCAGAGAGCTGACAACAACACATATAATATAGTGACAGTGGGGGAAAAAAAGAAAAAAAAATGGTTGTGTTTGCTGAAAATAATTATTGAATATCAATTAGTGATCACTGGTTATTAAATCTGAGTATGTCTGTATGTTAGGGAAGATCAGTGAGATGTGTAAACCTAACCCTAACAGGGCTTCAAATCAGAGAACGAGTTCATTTTTTCGTATCGTAATTTGTTATGACAACAAAACAATCACAGAATATTTAATTATGCTTAATCACATCCTATTTGTAGTTAACTTGCAAGTTTGCTTTTTCACATTTTTTGAGGGCATTGTGATAGGACTATTATACAAATCCACTTTAGCCTTTACGAACAGAACAGGAGGGTCTCAGTGAGTATGGTAACTTCTTTGTTTACACTTTACTGGTGAGGTTTTACTTTTATCTCAACAAGATTAATTACAGTATAATCAAGTTCAAGTTTCTTTGATTGTAAATTTGCCAAAGGTCAGTATATACTAGGGGTGTAAATTACTGGTTTGATCACGATACGATGTTATATTGATACAGTGGAATTGGATCCGATGTTTGTCAATATCTCAAATTTATGAAAAATTAAATAAAAAGCCTGCACACTTGCTCCCAGCTGCATTCATTCCTACAAGGTTTCAATCACATCGGATCTTCCTCAGGTCAAAATTTTCTGGGGATGCCCCTCCCATATATACAAAACATCTGTTCCCTATTCCGTTGGCTCATCCAAAGGGAAAAATTGCTTAATATCATAATGTTGGTTAAGTCCATGAGGTGCCAAAGTCTTTAATGTAAAGATGTGGAAGCTTTTCCTTTGTAGTAACAGCCTGTTAATGTCCCCTCCTCATCTCGGCAGTTTCACATGTTAAATTCCATATATATATATTTATATATATAACTATATATATAATTATATATATATAAAACTGTATATATAAAAGTCTTCACATTAAAGACTTTGGTACCTCATGGACTTAACCGAGATTATGATAAGCACTTTCTGTAATATGAGATCTATGTTTTTAACTTTCTTACCTTATCTTTTTCATATGTTTTTCATGCACAGGCAGCTTGTATGAAATATATTCTCTCAAGGTTATAATTGTTCAGTAGGACCATTGCTGTTACAGTATATTGATGATGTGTATGCCTAACTCCTTCTGTGTCCCTTTGGATGAGCTGACCAATTAGGGAGCAGATGTTATGTATATGGGAGGGGCATGCCCAGAAAAAGTTTGATCTGAGGAAGATGGGATGTGATCGAAACGTTGGAATAAATGCAACTGAGAGTAAGTGTGCAGGCTTTTTCTTTAATTTTCCATGCATGTGGCAGTAGCCTTGCACCTGGTGATGTGCGTATGTCTACAGAGTTATATAATATCTCAAATTTAGCCTCAATATGATTTTGATTCAATTTGATTTAGGATCAACCGATGGATTTAAAACTACATAAAACAATATTACAAGAAATAAACAAGGTTATTGTTTGTTAAAATAACTGTAAGCTATGCAGTGCAACCTCCCTGTGTCACATCTATCACTGTACAACTATAAACATGTATGTTATGTGAAAATGTGTCAGAGGAACTTCAAAATAAAGCCATTTTCATAATAAAAGTGGGTTCAATATCGATTTTTGGTCGATTTGGGGTTTTTGGATTGATTTACGATTGATGTATCGATATGGATGGATGGATCGGTACGGATCGACATATTGTTACAACCCTTGTACCTACAGAGAACTGAAATGGCTGTTCTCAGAGGTCACAGTGCTGCTAAGCAAAAGAACAAATAACAATGAAAAAAACAGAAATACAGAAAAAATGAAGAGACAGAATAAGATTAAATAAAGTAATAAAAATGAGTAAATAAATGGAACAAGTAAAAACAAAAAACAGGTGATAATGACATACAGGACTGTCTCAGAAAATTAGAATATTGTGATAAAGTTCTTTATTTTCTGTAAAGCAATTAAAAAAACATGAAACTGTTTTAATATTGCTGATTATGGCAAACAGCTTAAGAAAACTCAAATATCCTGTCTCAAAATATTAGAATATCATGAATTCTAATTTTCTGAGACAGTCCTGTAGAACGCTGGCTATAGTCTAAGAAACAGACCATGTTGTAAAGTGACGATTTCTCACTTAATAATTCCTCTGAAAAAGTCATACGAGGAAGTTCTCTTAGGGTCCAGGGGTTTGGATTCTATTATTTTCTATTTTTTTTTTATGATTTACCCATTGCCTCTGGCCACAGGTAGTAGGGACGGCAAAAAACCAAAGGAATGGCTGCTCTGAATAACACTGATTTAAAGATTGAGACATATCTGCATATTTTTGTTCATATTAGCCAATAAACAGCTTCTACACACACAGTCCAGACTCTACTCTGGTTTCAGCCCATCTGTTGCAGCCCTTGACAAATCAAAACCCAGTTTAAGAGGCATGTGTGCAGCAGCTGTCTGTGCAACTTCAATCCTGAATGAAGTCGTTTACTTCTGGTTCCTCATATATTGAAGAGAGCACAGCTTTCGTAGTGAGTAAAGGCCCCTGGGTACGTCCTAGCAGTCTCAGTAAATATGAAAAGTCATGCTCTGGCTTTGGTTCCTGCTGTAACTGGCTACGCAAAAGACTATAAAGTACGTCAGACAACTGAAGATCCCGCTGCATAAAAGAAGGAGGACATTACACAGTGCGAGATCAAAGCACTGATCACTGAAGTAGAAGCCAGAAAAAAGGTAATATTAAGTTGTTTATCCTCTGAATGAACTACAAACAAACAAACAAAAAAAGGAGTGGTCAAGCACCTTTACATTCTTCTCCGAGAAACATCTGTCAGAAAATTTTTAATACTTTACTTCCAACATCTGTACAAAGAATCAACCGATACATCGGCCTGCCCTATTTTAGGCTGATATTTGTGTTTTTTGCTAGTATCGGCATCGGCTGATACGTCGGGCTCGCTGGACGATACGGCCCTGTCTGCGGCATAATTTACAGACAAGCATCTATACAGGCAGCAGTTGCTGGAGACGCTGCCCCCCCCCTCCACCACCAGTGCTGGAAGCCTGCAGCTCTGGCCTACCAAAGCTTTTAAATTTGTTGTAAAATCAGTTTTCACTGTGTCCTTATCATATTCAGCAGCAGCTGCAACCAGCTGATCAACAGCAGTGAAAAGCGCCGCCTGACTTCACACAATCAAATAAAAATAACTTTAGGAGGGTAAAAGTTCAAATGTGTTCCAAACCGTCTTCTTTTATCCATCAGTGTATGGATCATCAGTCTCGGACTTCGCGCTGCGGCGCAGACGAGCGCGATGCGGACAGAAAATGAGAAATCTGTGTTTAGGCGGATCTCCGTCAGATTTGCATAAATAGGCTACAGAATAAAAGCAGGAGGAAGCAGAAGGAAAGTTACTGCTGCTTTTTGAAGCTGACCATCTGTTCCCCTTATGACGAGGATCAGAGGAGAACATCTGATCCACCTGGTTACAGACAACTCACCCACAAAAAATGCAAATCTCCATTCTTAGCGTTTTTGGGGGGTAAAAGAGAGAGAGAGAGAGAGAGATCCCCTTTATGCAGCAGCGGGTTATAAACTGTTTCCGTGCAGGAAAAACACAAACATGAGCAGAAACAGAGCGCATGTCAGGTCTCCAGTGGGCAGTGAAACTTTTCAACCACACATCCAGATGTGAAACATCCTGATAAAAGCAGAAAAACAACGAAAGCGCCGCGCGTCTGCTTGAATGGAGGAACTGATTATGGCTCATATAATCTCTGCGTCTTCCCGGCGGGATAAATGTTCTACAGATCAAGACCACGCCAGACAGGATAACATGATGTCCAGACTCACCTGCACTGTCAGAAAATCTCACTCTGGAGGTCGTTGTCAGATATTTGAATTTTTTATTTTTTTATTTTTAGAGTTCTAGACTACACATAAATTACTTATAATATATATATATATATATATAATAAAAAACCCCAAAAGTTCATTATTAACTGAGTCAGTTGTCATTATCTTTTGTCATTTTTATTCTGACATTTTTATCAAACCTGCACTTATAGAGGTAAATCTCATGGTATGTCAGCTGACCACTATCACTTGACAAAGGCTAGAGGAAGATAGTAAATGGTCTGTATTTGTACATTGCTTTACTACACCTGAAGCCATAAACAAAGTGCTTTACATTATACATCACATTCACCCAATCACACACTGGTGGCGGAAGAGCTGCCATGCAAACCACAACCCATCAGGAGTGGTTAGGGGTTCCGTGTCTTGCTCAGGGAAACCTCAACATGAGCTTTGCAGGTCAGGATCGAACCTGCAACGGTTACAAGACGTCACAACACTGAGCCATGCCACCCTGTCAAAGTGATATTATGAGAGCACATATTTATGTCAAATTTAAAATATTGTGTTGGTGTTATGAATACTTATGCATACCCTTGTCAAATGAAGTGTTACTTAAATGTGTTTTGTTGGTTGGTTGTTGTTTTCCCGAGGTACTGATTTGTTGGTACTGATATGCTTATGGAAGCTATTCTCTTGTTTCAAAGGCAGTGTATTTAACAGTCTTAGATTCTCAAAAAACAAAATATAGACCTCTATATTACATTATCTGTCAAGTATTACATTATTATTTTTTAAAAAAAGACGACCCACCTGAAAATGTAATAAATCTCCAGTAATGTAATAGGTTATTACATTATCGGTAAAAATGTTATTACAATATCAGTCAGAATATTTCATTACATTATTGGTCAAGTTATTACATTATTGGGTTATAATACATTTTTGATTGAGTTAAGTGCAAATTTTATTACATTTTCAGTAAATTATTACATTATTGGGTGCTACAAGGACCTTACTCAGGGGTCCATAGTGGTATGAAATGTATGAAAATGTATGTATGAAATGTTTGTAATGTATGAAAACCTTTGTATTGTCTAGTTTAACGCAGTTTAAATGTTTACATTTTCTTTGTAAAAGAACACGTGAAAAAAATTGCACGAACTACGTTGAAGCTTCAGTTATATAAACGCTACCAGGCTGAAGACCAGCAGTGCTCTGAAGGCAGCCCCCGATAGATGATCAATAAAAACCGCAACTCTCTGCTGGTCTTCCGTTACATGGAGGGCATCATGAGATACAACACAAGTGGGAATGTCATGCACAGATCGGTTATTTCACAGCTGTAGATGGCTTGATTTCTCGAGATTTCCAGCAACAGCTCAGAGCACATCTGCTGACATACGAGCCGGCGGGATCACTGATGATGTATGCAATCGTTGAGGGGGTGTCCCGATTTGTAGGGGGAGACTTTCAGCTCGACCCTTGTTGCTCCATTTTAAATGGCAAGGGCCAAGGGAAGGGCTTAAAAAGAGAAATGAGGCTGGGGCCCAATTCTAATTCCTATTTTCATCCCTCCCGCTAGCCCTTCCCCTGATTGAGTTATTCCCCTACGAAATTGAACAACCTTTCAAAATCCTCATGCGTCACCAATCGTCGTCCACAGTGCAGTAAAATGACATCACGGCTGTTTCGGAAGAGTTTGCAAAATTCCGAAAAACATAAAAATAAAAGAAAACGCCTTCGACTAAAGCTTAACGTTATGTTATAGACATGAGCAGATGCACAAACGTTATGAAACTAGCACTTTTTTCACATTTGTAATAAAACTGTAATACATTACTGTGACCTTGAAATAGCAATTTTCGCGCCCTGGTCATTTTCTCCCTTTTCCTGTGTTTTTTACATGAAATTGTGGGTAATACTACTCGTTTTCTAGGGTCCCCCTGTAAAATCTCCATTTCGAGGGTCAGATAGTCCAACCACTTCCCCCTCCTACTCAGTCTGAACCAGAATTGGGACAATACTACCCCTTCACATGAACATGCAAAACAAAGGGTGGGGAAACCAGGTCATATTTGTTTTCAGTTAGGGTTCTTTCACACCTGTTAGTCTGTTAGAGTGGTTCGGTTGGGCCCAAAAGTTGGAATTCTCAACTAGTCCAGTTCACATTCACACCAGTGTTTCTGCAAACGAAACAACCACTATGGATGATATATATATATATATATATATATATATATATATATATATATAGAGAGAGAGAGAGAGAGAGAGCACTGATTATGCTCGCGCTACATGATACATTTTTATCTGAAAAGGAAGCTAGCAAGGCTGCTAGTTGGTGTTAAAGCAGCAACAGCATGAAAATGTGGAGAAATACATCCTGTAAGCAGTCTGATTTTGTGTAGGAAGAAATAAAAATGAAGAGAAAGAACAATATTTCAGACATTTTCATAAAGAGGGAGGAAGGATCCAGATCATGCGGCAACAGCTCCCGATGTGGAGTTATCACACAAGAAACCAGAACTGATGTCCTACTACCACATCAAGCTCCACATACTGCACCCCAAAAACACCAAGTTACCTTTCTATGGAACTTTTTGAAATTTTATTGCTGTAAAGATGTTTTATGTGTCTCTATTGTGACCACAGTTATCACAGCAGTGCGTGTGAGTGTGTGTTAGAGAGAGGAACACAGCCATTTCCTGCATTACTATGTCTCTTATCTGGAACTTCAAATATTCTGTTTCTCTTTTATGAACTTTTCACTCACAGTCCATCCTCAGAAAGTCATTGAGCAGCTGAAAGAGGGGGAAACTGTCCCAGCTGTCAGGCGGCTGGACTTCAAGGGCTGCATCCATGTCGGCCGAGTAAAGGCACAGGAAGGTTTCAGCATGCTCCACCATCAGGTCCGACCACCATGCAAAGGCCTTCGGATGGACAGAAGGGAGACAGAATCAAAGTCAAAATGCTAAAGGAAGACAAGACAAAGAAATGCTTCAAACTCTGGAAGCGCTCCCCAATGGATAAGAAGCCAAATCTTACCATAAAGGCGGAAGATGTAACTGTACTGATCTAATTCAAAAACACCTGCTCTCTGTTTTACTTTTTATGATGTGAAATCAAGTTGTTGCCTTAACGACTTCTCGTGTGATCTCTAAGGGAGACGTCTTCGCAACTTGAGGCAGAAACACCAGCGCTCAGGCACGAAAAATGACAAGCTTTTCTTTGGGCCCACTGAGGAAACAGCAGCAGCTTCTTAACAGGCATGGCAGGGAGCTACTTAAACACTCACCCACAGCTTCTTCACTGAGTCAATCAGAAGAAAGGAGCTAGTGAGCTGTGCTGCACACATATCCCTCCACCCAGCAGACAGAATAGAGTGTTAGCAACGTTGCTCTCATGCACATCAAAAACACACTTTTCTCCATGCATCCCCACTCTTACAAGGCCCCTTAAAAGAGACCCCTGAGGCTCCACGGTGTTTGCTCATTCACATCAAGCTGTCAACACTGTAATGTGAATGTAGCCACTGGCATTCATGGTGGGGGTGGCAGTGGTTGGTTGGGGTGGGGAGGTGGGGGTTCATGCACTTGCCAAAGAAGCTCTTAGCAGCAGATGTTTGGAGTGGGAAAGTTGGAAAGAAGGGTTCATTCAGTCAGTGCCACTCATGTAACAGCAACTGGTGTCTAAGAGCTTTATTTACATGTATTTTCATTCTGTGTATCCAATTCTGTAACCAAAGATGGCAACAGGGAGCGCTGAACGACACCCGCCCGGCTAAAACTGCTGCACAGCAGGTGTGTGTCCAAATTCCACACAGAAAACTGGACTTTTTGTTTTGTTGTTTTAGCAAGCTGTCCAGGAATGGAGCCTCTGAGATGTAATAGTGTCCCTATATGTAACTTCTACCTGCATGAGGGCTTGGTCAGGTCATTAAATTGCATAATGATGATTCACAATAAGAACAAACGTGAAACCCATGCTGTAAACTCACTTTCAATCATGAAAAAACCTCTTTTCTTCTTACTTGAAGAAACAACAAAAGGTCAGCGAGTATCGTGAGCAACTTCCAGATTTGTACTAAACTGGATTACAGAAAATGGATGGATGCAAACACATGGATATACAAAGAAAACAGGATTATTTAGGGACAATTTAAGGAGCCTCCTAGAAAATAGGTAAGAAGCTGCACCTCTAAGAGTCACAACTATTTGTTTTCTAGGGGAAACCCCAAATCAAAACTGTTAAACATTAACACAACTGACTGTCACCTCACTGAGTTCAGAGTAATCATTAAGACAATAAACATTACAAACCTCAACATGCATGGGATCCATATCAGAGGTAGGGCAGGGGGTTGGGGCATATGGTAATAAAACAATCACATACCTCTTTTCCCTTTTAAAAAAAAATTCCCAGAAAACCGAATAAATCATTAAGGTTAAAAAAAAAAAAAAAAAAAGAAAGGAGGTCAGTCAATTTCTAATTGAAATAATGAATTTGACAATGACAAATTCAGATACAAATCCAAAAGCATGTGGCATCCATCAAACAAGAGGAAAAACACTTAACAGTAGGTTTGACAAACCAGGACATGGTGGAAATTCTGGCTTTGATCAGTCTTTATTTAGATTAATCAGTCAGACGAACAACACGTGACGGATCACACTGTGTCCTTTTTAATAAAAACTTCTGCCCTGACATTACTCTGGATTCTCCCAATCATTCAGACACATTTTACTCCATAAATTACACAATTTGTTATTTTAAAGTGTGTTGCATTTCTTTAAATGGTTGAATTATAGTACCAGTCAAAAGTCTGGACACACCTTCTCATTTTAAGGGGAAATGTGTTGTAACCTTTCACTAGTTGGGTTTCCAATACACCTAGACCTAAACTTTAATATCGCAATTAAAACCTGGTAATGGAAACACCTACATCAAAAAAAAAACACTCATATAGCGCAAGAAAGTTTAACACTCTCAAGTGCAGTTTTTTAAACATTTCGACAAAGCAGTTTTTTGCAAAAGTGTAATGGAAACACTGTTTTAGCATTCACAGGCCATCAGTCGTGACGTGGGGGGGGGGGGGGGGGGGGGGGGGGTGTTTAAAAACAGTTATTACTTCTTGATTATGATGTTTATGACCATTTGTAAGCATTAACTTCAGAACTGGAGTGATGGAGGAAGTTTTACCAGTCATATAGTCCTACAGTATCTGAAAAATCCCCAAATTGCCATAACTCAACAAGCTGAGATCATTTTGGACAACATGCAGATACTGTTTAAGTTCACTGTGTATTAGTATCGACTGGCCATGAGCTGTTAATGTCATTTCTACACATTTTAACACATGGCCACGACTCGTTCCCTCATGTTACTTATATGTTACCAAGATTCAATAATGCGTGACCATGTGATAACGTCTTATGAATGCGCCTTAGTAGTCAACAGCTGTATCACACACATCCCAGATAGTCAGGAACTGGTAGCTGGATAAAAATGGTATACAAGATCAAGTAATGAGATCTACAGATGTTGAACCAGAGGGGTTTTTAATTCGTGCTGCGTTTCGGGCGTATGTCCTGGAAGTCGCCATGCGTTTTGTCTTTTTCAGTTTTCCCTCGGGTAGGTTTATACAATTTTGTATTTAATAAAGAAAATAGTTTTTTTCAAAGTAAAAAACCCTGTTCCACTTTAATCCCAAAATTTATTTCTGTCTCTAAAAAAAATTTTTTTCCCTTTTTTATTAATGGATGTTTTTCCGCTCTCCCACTCTCTATTTGGTGTTCTGGAATCCATTCATTTGATAAAATACTAGAAAAATTTCACTATCATCCAAATATTTTTTCCTTTATTCTTTTTCTTTTCAATTTTTCCACAATATTTGTGTCGTTTCTTTATAAACAGGGTTTTTAAAGATGATTGAGTTTTGTATGGTTGGTTTGACAGTGGGAACATTTGGTCAAGAAACTAGATCCTACCATAATAGGGGATTATTACGCTTCCATGTTCCGGTTTCCGGAACTTGAAACATTTAGCTGCTTCTCTTCCGGGCCAGTTCAACAGTAGCTGAATTCAATGTCTCTGCTCTGTTCCACTTCGTAAATTGAATAAATGCCAACCCTACTTAAATTTTCATGGATTCCCGACTGAAGTGATACTAAGGAAGAAGTGGATCAAAGCGATTCGCCGGAGTGAAGGGCCGAACTTTATAATAAACAACGTAGCACGTTTGTTTGTAGCCGGCACTTCAATGATGCTAACAGCTGGCGCTAGCAGGCTAGCGTTAGCTGACGAGCCTAACTTTGTGCGTCTTAAAACACACAAACATCTGAAAATCGGGTCTGTCCCCCCCCCCCGTTTCCAGTGCAACAACTGGGGACTGCCAAGAAAGGATACGCTTTCAGATGCTTGTGTGTTTTCAGCTGCACAAAGTTAGGCACGTCATCAAACGCTAGCTGGCTAATGCTAGCCTGCTAATACCAACTGTGTAATCTGCCGGCTTTATTATAGAGTGAAGTTCGGCCCTTCGATCGCTTTGATCCACTTCTTCCTTAGCATCACTTCAGTCGAGAATAAATTAAAACTTGAGTATGGTTGGCGTTAATCCGATTTACAGAGTGTAACAGGGCAGGGACATTGGATTAACCTATTGTTAAAATGGCCCGGAAGAGGAAACGCCGAGATTCCGGAAAGTTCCGGAAAGCGTGATAATCCCCTATACTGGTAATTAACTTTAATTTCATATTGCTAAAATATTATACATTAGTTTTCATGCATGATGTTTTCATAAATTCTTTGTGTACTTATTACAAAGGAAGAAATGTTTGGAAATATTATTATATGTTTTAATGACAGGGGTGGTGTACTTCACCTACATGCATAAACCTGCTACTTTCATAATAAAGAACAATTAATATAATCTCATTCATTTCATTGGCACATTCTTTGCCTCAATGTTAACCACCTGCCTGATAATTAATTGCAGGCTTTTCTCTCTCTTTCTCTTCCTTTTACATCAGTATGGATACTGAACTGCTTCAACAACTCATCTGAGGCAGACAGTTTAAATGAGCTCCACCTTCTCCATTTCTTTTTTGGCTTTGCACGCATGACAACTTCCCTTTCAGCAAACCATTGTATCTTTAGACTTGCATGGCAAACTGACCTCAGCATGGTGTTCCTCGTTCTGCTGAAGCACCTCAATCACCAGCTCAGCCAAGCGGATGGTGTCCTCCAGTTTTTTGGCAGGGGTGACTAAACGGCCTACATTCTCTGAAGCACAAAGGTCACAGGTCAGCAAAGGCAGCATCTGGTTGGTACTTATTCTTTCTTATAAAGAGTTACTGAATAATGTCTGCATGCAAACTTAATCCTTTAGGAGTATTTAGGTAATAAAATTAATTAACATGCATGTTGTCAAACCCACTAAATGATCCATATTTTAGTTTACAGCCTCACCCCGGATCACTCAGACACCATAGCAGTTATATAAATACCAGCATGAAACATCTCACGACTACAACATATGAGATCATAACACTGCTGTATGAACATCAGAAAGTTCTAAACATCACATAAAGGCCACATATAAATGAGTGTTTGGTGGATGAATTCTTTGTTGTAACAATACTTCTTGGTAATAAATCTTGTGTGGTTGGAAAGTCTGTTTATTTCCCTCTTCAATGAAGCCACAGTTGTAGGGAAAATGTATTTCTGGGATGAGCAGCAGAGTTGAGTTTGTGGGATGTGCATGACAAACCTGCCAAATCTTCCATGTCAAGCAGCTGATTCAGCTGTTGACACTTGTTTGGTGTCATTTATTGGATTGGATGATTGAAGTCTAAATAAACTAGTCATTTAACAGTTTCTAGATGCAAAGAGGAAATTTCCACACACTTAAAAGTCCATGGTGGTTCACCTGGGTGCCTTGTCGGGACTTGAACCCGCATCTTCCATGCCAAAGCCCGCAGCATTGCCACTAGGCTACCCATTCCCCCTTTCCACTAAAAAAGTTGGGTGTGCATAACTGTTAGCGTTACTCACAACAAGCTATCACTCATGTTAACTACAAATGACCGAGAGCTCACAGTCAGTGCTACACAAACTCATATTACGTTGAACCATTTGTAGGACCAACATACACGGTTACTATAATAAGCTTGCAGGATTTAGCCGGGCCATAGTGAGACTTGCTCGTCTAGCATCCGGGTACTGCTAGCAACTGTGGGGGTCGAATGAGGGGAAAACGTTATTGTTGGTCAGGCATGCGCGAACATCAACCCAACATGTTGGGTTGATGTCCAAAATGACCCAACACAGTATAATGGAAATTACAACCCAACATCTAACAGCTCAAGTGCCAACGATAATAACCCAGCAAGCTGGGTTCTTAGATTACCCAACATAATGAAAACATTTCAATTAAACAAACCAACAGTCTCAACCCTTAAAGTGCTGGCTACTGTAGAGTCAGAGGTCAGAACAGGCCAATATTCTAAGATGGTACTCTTGGCTATATACTGTAAGCCTGGGGAGTATATGTGCTAATGGAAGTAACAGAGTAGATATTGTCTTGTCTTCTTGTAAGATATCCATGTGATAAGATTTATGTAGGTAAAACAACATGAATGTTGAAACAAAGAATAAGTGAGCATAAAAGCTCTATTAGACCTCACAATATTAATTATCCTGTTGTCCGTCATTTCAATGAGGCCTCTCATCCTGTCTCCTCACGTTTTCAGGGCATTGAACATATCGTATTGCCAAGAGGGGGAGATATGGACCTGAAATTGTGCCAAAAGGAAGCTTTTTTGGATAGACACTTTAAATGCTCTTGTGAGGTTATGATTCGGGATCTTTCTTTGTTCTTGCTGCTACTTTTTTTGTAGTAGCCTACCTGTAGTCTATGGTTTATGACGGCCTTCGCTTGACTCCCTTCCATAGTCCTCGGTTCTATTTTTTGTAGTTTTATTGTTGATCTGGGGAATTTCTACAGTACTTAGGATTATTGTACCTAAACCCCATTTACTATACAGTACATGATCTTTCTACTACTCTATTTCAAGTGCTTTCGTGATTGTTTTGTTTTTCTTCACTGTGTTACATTCTTCTACGGAATTTTGAGAAGGCCTCTGTGTCTGAGACAGTCTTAAACGCAAAAACTACTACTCCAAGAATGCTTTACCAGACGATTGTTCACAGGTATACTGCATACTCCCGACAATTACAATGGGACTGAACTGTTTTTATTCACCATTCATTGTTGTATTCTGTTTGCTCTGATGAAGGTCTTCTGAGGCCGACAGCTTAACAAGTGACATTTTGCACAGATCAAGTGTGCGGAAATTTTCTCTTTGCATCAAGTTCCCTCCATTTCCAGCACCTTCCCCAAGACTGCACCAGATTAAGTGGTAGTCCATTCACAGCCTCGAATTCATCAGTTTCTAAAATGGGACTCTCAGTATCATGTGAAGGAACCATACACAGCCACAACAGCCTGGTACTTCCTCCATCTGCTCTCTAGCTTGGTGCCACGCTGCTGTGGGATGGCATCACATACTGCTAACAGCTTCTGTCACCAATCAGCTACTGTGGTCGTGTTGGTCACTACCAACACCATCCTACAAGTGTTCAGAGGGGTTGGGTCAGGACTGCAGGAGGTTCATCCATCCTCTGGAGGTGATCTTCGATAAACCTGCTCTGTGGGGGCCAGTGCTGTCATCTTGGAGGACAGAGCTTGGTCCCAGACTCTGGAGACATGGGGTCACCACTGGCTGCAGAATCTCATCTCCACTTCTCTTTGCATTGAGATTTCTTTCCATGATGACCAGCCTTCATTTTCCAGTGAGGTAGACACTGCCCCACACATCTCCCTGCCTCCACCAGAAGATGTTACCTCGGGCGGCCACAAATGATTATTTTGACGAATACTCACTGATTATTTTGGCGATTAGTCGACTAATTGGATCTTACAAAAATTGTAGCATTCACAGTACCTGTCAAAAACTTTCTACACTTTCTCATTAAGTCTAATTGAACAACATGTCCAAACTTTTGAATGGTAGTGTGTGTGTTTATTCATGTACAATCTTCCCCTCCCCCCCCTCCCCCCTTCCTCGGTTTGTCTCTTTCTTCCCCGTTTCCTTTTCTTCCCCCTCTCTCTTATATAATTCAGGAAAAGCTGACCAGACAGAAAGGCAGGAAAGTACAGCGGCGATTTTGAGAGGAAAAACAAAGCTCCTAAATAATAAACAATAAGTCGATAATGAAATTAGTTGCTGACTATTTTGGTAGTCGACAATTAGTCGATTAATCAACTAACTGTGGCAGCTCTTATGTTACCCTGTAATGTGGTAACATTTCTGTTATATTATTTCAATATCCAATCATGCCACATGACCACAGGCAACCTTAACCAGCTTAAAGTCTGAGCAGACATGGAGTGTGCAGGTGCACCTGATTGGATCACAAGCACAATATCAGGAACTGTGACAATGCCGTTGGAAGTGTTGGTCTTATAGACCCACTCAGTAACTTTCTAACTGTAAAACTGCATTCCTGAGTTGTTTGATGGCACAGTGACATTTGATATACACCTTTCTGGAGCCCTGTTGTGTCCTGAGGCTGAGAAACTGCACATTATAATATTTTCTTTCAGGATGCCACATGACAATGCAGCTAGGATTCGCTTTATACACCGCGTCACACACTAGTAAATGAATATCAACAACACGCCAGCCGTTTTGAACAGGGAGCAGACTGAGCAAAGAAACACATCACTGGAAAAAGAGAGGAAGAAAGAGAGAGAGGAACAGAGCTCAAAATAAGACAAGAGTCAAGATAAGACTGTCTTTAACTGATTGGAGAGATAACCCACATACTAAAACTCTGCTGCTCATCCCAAACATACATTTTACTTTCAAATGTACCTCCTTTTTGGGGGAATAAACATACTTTCCAACTGCATAAGAAGAACTGTATTGTCAAGAAGCAGTTACAGCACAGAAAAAATGCAATAAACACTCATTTACAGACTTGAAACAACGTTTTTCTAGTCCCTGAAAGCAGTATTTGATGACTGGGATTAGTGATGTCATGTGGTATGCAGTTAATGAGTCACGTCTCTGTCACTTTGACAGAACAGTGATGACATTATCTGGAGAAAAACAGGGATATGATGAGGGACATAAGCAGCATGAACACTGAACACGTATCATGCAGTAAAATGGTCATCTTGTGCAGATCTGCAAACACTCTGACTCAGTTTACAGTGGTGTCGTTTTGGGTGTTGAAGTTACATCTACACAGATGAGCCAAAACATTGTGACCACTTACAGGTGAAGACAACATCAGAGAATATCTGAAACCTGAGGATTGTAGGACGCTTCCAGTTAACATCGTCCTCATTAACCCCACTTAAAGGTTCTACTCATCTAAACACAGCGTACATGTTGGGTGGTGCCAATAGAAACTCAACAATGGTCATAACGTGTTGGCTCATCACTGCAGAGAACAGTAAATGACAGTTTGACCTCCACACCTTTAGCATGTTCAGTGAGAGGGCTGTAATTATACTATGGCCAGAAAATAACTGACAGACGCCTGGTGGCGGCACCTACAAATGGGTTCAACTAACCACCGAGTTTCATCCACTTTTATATTTCAGTTGGTAGGAGGCCATGGTATAAGCATGATAATGAACTTTAAGGTGTTTGTAGATGTAGATGATGTAAATATACTGTATATATTGTAGATAATGGAATTTGAGGTAGAAACACCATAAAAAATTAAAGTGCTTCCACTTCATCCATTACTCTCATATATCAGGACAGTAAGTTATACTTTATCACTTACAATAGAGTAGTGAAGTTAGCAGGGATTAAATGGCTGGCCGGGGCTCTAAAAGTAAAAATCAAGTTATTGGAGGTGATAGGAGTGATTTATCTGGATGGTCAGAGCACTCATTTAGAAGTCATGTTACATCACACCAGGACATATCAGGGTCATCTCAGAAAATATAGGATAAATAAAACACATCTGATCAGAAAGATTCAAATAAATTCAGATCTTCATTTCTGTTCACATCTAGATACATTTTACATCAAGGAACACTTTGATTTTAAATCAAAAAGGTAGAAGTAGGAATGTCCCACAGCAGAACGTTGGAGTCTCATCAAGCCCAGTAATGTCCAACAACTTTTCCAATCTGACTCCATTAGGGTTAGACGTGAAAATGTATGATGTTCACATCATGTTATCTTTGTGCTCACCTCCACAATACAAAAGGAGTAACACTTTACAATAAAGGTCCCTGAATTAATGCTAGTTGTGCATTATTAAAAATGAATAAACTGCTTAATAATACATTAACAACTTTTATGAACTATTACTTTGCATTAGTAAGCATATTGGTTAATGCATTAATTAAGCAGGTAATTAATGCTTAATTAATGCACTAACTAACATTAATTAAGGGACCCTTATTGTAAAGTGTTACCACAAAAGGTTATAAAAGATGTTCTGTTTGTTTTAATGTGGCGCAACTACATTATAGACCAGAGGTGGATTACTCCGGTCCTCGAGGGCCGGGATCCTGCAGGTATTAGGAGTTTTCCTTATGCAACACACCTGACTCCAATCAGGGGGTAAATGTGCAGGGCTTGATGTCCAACTCTGCACAAGTCACAAGGTGTGTTCCCACAGGGAAACTCCTAATACCTGCAGGATGCCGACCCTGGAGGACTGGAGCTGCCCACCCCTGTTAAAGACAGAAAACCGCTATGAAGACATTTCAGTGGAAGCATTCAAACTTGGATTATTTAGAAATACTTAACCCCTAAATCTCCTAGCATATTTTTGCTAGATTGTTTGCATATTTTTCCATATATATAAAATTACATGCAGAAACTCAACTATTTCAGTTAACATCCAGACAGTATGTTCCAGGACAACCTTAGTTCTCAGATTATGAGGCTAAAATGATGTAAAATAAATAGATCAATAGATATAGCACCGTAAAAGCCAACCAAAGCAAACAAACAAACAAAAAAAAAAAACCCAGAATTTATTACCAACAGTACTTTGTGGAAATAACACACAGATCACCAGTGACCAAGCCTTTTCTCATCTGCATGTCATTCTCTCAAGTCTTGGCTTTCAGGAGAAAAAAATATTGCTACTGAAGCAAACACACAACAGCTGTCTGCTTTTTTTGTTATCTATGCGACTATCTACTGATTATCCCCACAAAAACAATTCCATCAAAGCTGGTTTTTGCTGTCAGTGCATCAGAAACAGCTTCTTTGCTTTATTCCAGCCATAGAAGATCATTATTTTTGTCTTCTCAGACACGCATAGAACCTTCTGCTCACTTTTTGATCTTTGGCTGCTCCTGATTGGACATTGCCGTCAGTTTGAGCTCTCTGATTGGAGAAAAGTTTGACAAGAAGTGTCTTTATTTTGATATCTGGGTCAAAATAGCAGAAAGTATGGATAGGGATTTTTTTTTTTGTTGTGAAAATATGATAAGCAATGGTGTTATCATGGATCACTCATATAGAGTCTCTTTATAAACGCTAGATTTTGCAGCTGAATTGTAAACCTCCTGGAGAGCATGTAAGTGCCCTATGTAGATCGTCTAAAATGTAAGCTTTCCATCACATTCATCCCGCAGAGTTAATGTTCCAGAAAAACTGTTGATCATATACAGTAAGTGACAATGCTTGTGGGCACTGGAGATCTAGCAGAGTTTTTAAAGGAGTGATGAAATAACAGTTAAAAACTAGTTTATGTTGTTGGCATTACTTTATATGTAAATACTCCAAAGAAAAAAAAAGGCATTTTTTACAGCGGAGTATTGTTTTGAAACGCCAGACCTCACTTCCTCAGTAATACAGTTGGGTCCGGTGATGATATGGAGCTTTACCCAGAGACCACGTTGACTTCATTTTGATTGGCTACACCTTATTTGGCTATGACCTTATTTGGAGAATCTAGGTCAAGCTTCGGTCGGAGTTTGCTAAAGGCTAACTGCTAGCAACATGGGCAGTTCAGATAGTGAGCTACGTTTATCAGACAAGACAGCATTTAGAAAATAAATAAACTTACAGGTAATGACAAGGTTGTGGCCCCCTCCCTCAGTGCTGCTGCAGAAGTTTTCTTTTAAATCCATTTGTTTGAAAACCCAGACCTGACTGCAGAGAAGTTACTACTAGCTCCATACATGCAGCTGAATCAGACAGGGAGGGGAGGGGGGAGCGGACGGTGCATAAACCGTTAGGAGAGAGAGGGGGGCGCTGTTTACTTGATAGTGTGCTCTTATTGGAGCAATTAAATTACGTAGAATGATAGAACTACGTAGAATGATAGCCTGCTGTCTGATTCAACTGTTTCTGAGCAGAGAGACAAAGCTGACAGACCATAAACAGGAACTTTGATTCTCACTCTGGACATTCACATGGCCTCATCAGTGCACAACAGATCATATTATACCCCCAAAACCCCAGAAAAGTGAAATTTGATGTCATGGCACCTTTAAGGTTTTATTTGTTCCTTTTGGTGTTTGATGACATCAACGCACAATGAAATTGCCCATTAGCTGCTGCACTGTATCATCAAGCAATTGGAGCAGAGTTCTGCATTTTGAGGAATTCAGAAGTTGAAATATTTAAATAGATTTGCTTCACAACCTACACCTAAATGAGCTTATTTAGCAAGCTTCTGAGATTCACCCACTGTTGCATTTAGCATGAGTTTTAAATTTAAAACAAACATGAAAAACAACTGAAAATTAAACAAGTTGCTCCTGAGTTTGAAGATGAGAAACACAGTATCCTGCTACTGTGCACCTCCAATGGTTGGATATTGTTCAAACCTACATGTTTTCAACTGGTGTGTAATTGAGAGAATTTGTTAACAACTGTACCAGCACAGTATTTTTTTTTTTTTTTATAACTAGAATACACTCTCTAATGGGTCAAAAAGGTCATGAGTTACATCCATATTTTCAGTGAAAAACACTTTTTTCTTATCAAAAGACATAAAACAGAAAAAAATGCCACCTGGATTCATTGTTTTATTCTGAGATTTCACTACCAAATCAGAGTTCAATTGAATTAAAGAGTAAAAAAGGTTGCAAGGAAGGAACAAGGTGGAAGGACAGGAGGGATTGTCAGGTAGAGGGTGAGAGAGAAGATAAACATTAACCCCGACGACAAGCAGAACATAATGTAAACAAAGAGAAATAAAGATCATTTCTTAAAATTATCTTAAAACTTGTCACATCCTCCTAAGAAACATTTAGTTATATCGCACACTTCAAAAGAATGAATAAAGGAAAAGGAAACATCATCTTTCTAATTGTCTAAATGAACGACAGGAAAAACCTTTTAACATATTTTTTTATTTATCTGCACTTTGTTATGGCTTCATTTAAACCAAAAAGGTTCACAAATGTTTGACTCTGGAGAAAAAGCCCTTTGAATAACTGCAGGATATTGTTTTGGATGCTTTATGTGATCTTAAACTCTTAAAAGGATTTACACACAAGCAAAGTAAAGATGCATTCAAATCGCAGACAGACAAACAACGAGTGGTTTGGCAAGGACATACAACAAGCTCACAGACAGAGTAAATAGTGTTGTTAGTGAACAGAAACAACCAAGGACCTGCAACGGTTTAATGTTACACACTGAATCAGCATACAACCAAACGAAAGGATGTCAGCTACCACAGAAATGCAATATTATCTGTGATGGTTGCCGTGCACTCTGGTTATAAGAGAACAATACAAGTGTACATTGGCATGGGTTGGGTGATGTGGGGGAATGAGAATTGTACTCACGAATAGTTAAATCCATCACTTGAGACGCCAAGCAGAAGACAGGATGCTCATACATCTCTCTCTCTTTTTCCCTACAGAGAAAGAGGGAGGATACCGAGGCATGCGAGAGGCCAGGGTCAGAGAGGACGAGCAGTCGCTGGCAGCAAACAGATTTGTGAAGGAAGATAGTCTGGAATATGGTAATATGGTACACTCTGACTGAGCAGGTAAAGGAAAGGAAACTGATGATGCTGAATAAGTTTCAGCCCTCCACTTGTTTACATACATATCATGCTCAGAAAAAAAGAAAAGGCGAAAAATTCTCAATTCTTTGAAACTGACATCTCGATTTAGCCCTTTATAAAATATGAAAAAAATGAAGAAAATAGTCTGTATATGTATTGTTTATTACCATGTATGTCAGAATTATTGTAGTGCTACAGGTATCCACCAGGGGGCAGAAGACACATATTGGATTGTATACATCAGGGTTTTGAGTAGGAATGTCCCATACCGCTTTTTTGCCGACCAAGTACAAATACACGGGATGACATTTGAGTCTTGTTGATAGGAGTACTAGGGATGTTATCCTCAAGCCTGTCTGCTTGACTCAGCCTCAATCTTATGAACCGGAAGTCTTGCTAGCGCTGTGTTGGTGAAATGCTGCGTTCTATTTGAACCCTGACTCGGAAATTCCCAGTTCCGAGTAGGAAGTTTGAACTGTACTTCACATATACCCCCCATGTGGTATATGTGAACTACAACATCAGCTGTGCTAATAACAATAGCCTTAGCAAACACATTGTTTTGCTAGGCTGCTATCTTGATTTCTGACCAGTAACTTGAATGCAATTTGGTCAGGTGTGACATCACCCCCCAGTTCCCACTTCCAATTCTCGAGGTAAACGGAACGCAGCAGAAGTCTCAGCATGCTGAAAGCCACGTGAACACATCAACCGAGGCCTTGTTACGTCATCTGCAAGTGTTGGGTGGAGATCTTAAAGGGACTGGATTTATTCATCTGGCAATGCGTAATACAGGTTCCAATGTAATGGGAATGTAATGAAAAATACTTTATGTATATATGTATATATGTATATATGTATATATTCCAAGATATTACTGACAGAGGAAACACAAACAGAATATTTAGAATGTATCTTTTATTACTGAGTTGGAGACGAGACAGCTCTCGACAGCGCTTTCCTCAGCTGCAGTACACACCCACGACCAGCAGATGGAGCTCATGCTGACCATCTCAAACAGGTTAAATGTCTCGGGACACTGTCAGTCTTTTGGCAGTTGTGTCACAATGTCGGTTTCACCATCCCTCCCGAGTACCAATAAGAGTAATTTAACAAACTCCAATGCACCCCTAGTTTGAGAACCACTCTGCTTTCATCAGCAGCAACAGCAGTAGCTCCAAATGCAAAATGTTTTTTTGTCTCCAACCTCTTCAAACATGGTTCTTGCAGGATGAGATTTCACAAGAATGACAACTAATGCACCACTCAGCACCATTCAATGGAAACACCTGCATATCACAACTATTCTATGTCAAAATTTTAGAAATATTACTTTTATTTTGTGAAAAACCGTAATGGAAATGCACCGACTGAACAAATCCACAATCCAAGACTTTTTTTTGGCCAATAATTCCATGAAATGAGCAGTTTGGAAAAGAGAGTTTTCACTGAGTATGTGCTTGTTTCTCCGTGTGGAGATGCCGACAGACACTAGATCATGTGATCACAGCAGCAGTTCACTCACAGATGATCTGAGGGTTAGTAATGACAGCCGTCTCTAGCCAGTACTTTGTCCCCCTGTGACCTGAGGTTTGTCTGCATGCGTATTCAGTCAGTCAGATACAGAGTGTGTCAACACATGATGAAATAATGGTTGGCATTAATTAGTTTATACGTTAATTTATACGTTAACGCAACACGACGACACCGATACAAACATTGACTGCCAAAGAACCTGCTTGTGCTGAAACACAGACAGTAAAATTGTGTTTTCTATATATTATCTTATTATAATTATATAATAAATTATATGTGAATCTCATAAGCCTTAAAATCAGCTCTGTTACAGTTACACTCAGCTGTGACCTCGTGTCACATATTCAAACTTCATCACTGACTTATTTTCCTTGCATCACTCAAATGCAGTGGAGTCACTCCAAATATTGTCAAAGTTTATACTGAAGATAACATGTGGATGTCAATGAAACACTGACATTGTTGGTGTAATACTTCAGCTGCTCCTCACTGGAGAGAGTGTTTCCTTCTTTACCCCCTCCGAGGCCTTCAAAAAATGTTGATATTTTTGGCCAATTTTCAAGTGGTTGACGTGTTTCCAACATGTTTTCCAAGTGTTTTTCTCAGTCGTGGCTGGAAGTGTGCTCACCTGTGCATGTGCGCATCAGGGTGGAACCAGAGACCATAAAAAAAGAGGACAAACTTTCTGCTATGTCACCTGTTGGTTTCTGAAGAGCTAAAAGTGAGGCCAGTTGGGCATTCCCATCATCGCCACCTTCGGTGTGTCGCATGTCATCACTGCCAGAAAACACAAAAATGGGCAAAGCACGGCCTCGGGGCAAATGATTGACAATCAAGTTACTCTTGGCTAAATGTTAACCGAGCTAACTCGAAACTAACAGGACCTAACGAAGATTAGCCCCCTAAGAGGGGGGCTAAAGGTCAGACACGCTTAGACTTGCTGTTAGCTGGCTAAAAACCACCACTATGCTACTCTGCTACAGACCGAGGCCTTACCGAGAGCAAACAAGGAGTGAAGTAGTAGTCAAGTTAACTAATGCCCTGTTAACTGATTCAGCTGTGGTAAAGAGGACTGAGAAAGTTATTGGAGACATCAAACAGTGAACACCAGCTGAAGCTCACTTTAGCGACAGTGACCACCTGACCCCACATCCCAGACACAGATGCATACTGAAGAGCACTGCTACACCCAAACCTTAGACCGTTAATAGAGAGGGTCGAACCTTCTGCTCACATGACCCATTGGTTTCTGGAGAGCTAAAAGTGAAGCCAGTTGGGTGTGGCCCACCGTCACCATCTTGCCATGTCATGTGTGTCTTCACTCCCGGAAAATACTAAAATGGGCAAAGGCAAGGCCGCTCCGAGCCACTTGCCAAATGACTGACAGCCGACGTACTCTGTGCTAAACGCTAACCAAACTAACAGGAGCTAACAAAGATTAGCCCCCTAAGCGGCAGGGTAAAGGGAAGACACGCTTAGACTTGCTATTGGCTGACTAAAAACTGCTGTTGTGCTACTCTTCTACAAACTGAGACCTTACAGAGAGGAAACAAGGAGCTAACTAGGAGCCACCGGTCAGCAGGCCGGCTTCCAGTCTCCTGCATGTCAATCAAAAGGACACGCCCTTCATTATGTGTCATTTTAAGATTAAATAACATCTAAACAGACGAGTAATAAAAAAAAATTCATCCCCCCTCATATTTGACATGAAGGTAAACTTGACCTATTAAACCTAAAATGATATTTTGAAACAGGCTGTAAACATGTTTATTTCTGCTGTGAAGTTGGCCTTTTTTACATGAGAGTCTATGGGGATCATGAGCCTCCCCACAATATCGAAATAAAAATAATATCGTGAGGTTCATATTGTGATGATATCGTATCGTTAAATGTGGATATTGTTACATCCCTACTTGCTAATGAGGGGTTTGTCGTGAGCCTGAGCAGGTGTTTGCGCTGTAGTTGTAGGTAGGCTATCTCTCTCTATATATATATATATATATATATATATATATATAGGGTTAGTACATATTTGTCCTCACTAACAATGGCCTACTGGTTCACTGCTGTCAATATCTTTTAACAGTACGGCGTGCTGATGAGCTGTTTAATTGATTTCTATTCACATATATTGTCTGGTGCATCTAAGCGGCGGAGTGATAACGGCCAAAAAACAGTTGAAATAGATATCAAGGTCTGACATAATGCTGGGATGTTTTAAAATTGTTGATGCATACTTTTTTTCTAGCTTAAAGGGCAAGTTCAGATTTTTGACATAGGGCCTCATTTTCAAGTGAGCCAGGGTCCTACTTATCACTGGAGACAGTTTTATCTTATTTCATCGCATATTCTTGTTACCAGTAGTCCCCGATGCAATGCTAGTATAAGTCAATAGGAATCTGTTAGCCTGTCATTAATAACAATTGTATCCACTCCACAGAACACTCGAAGAAAATCAGGCATTTACACAAGACTATCTGTGTAAATGCTGTGTTAGCAAAATAATGTTGCAAATAAACTTACCTTGTATTGCGTTACATTTTTATAGTAAGTGTCTCAGCAGCAACACGTGTTTATTTGACAGCAGAGTGATATCATCTTCCATTAAGACTATGAAGAAATTTAATTACAGTAGCGGCTACTGTAAAAATGAACACTCATAAACCATGTTGCCTTTTACTGTTCTTAATTCTGTAAACTAGCAAACTATTGAAAATGTGAGAGGACTGTGGCGCGCTTCTGTTTGTTGAGAACTGCATCGCTCTCCTTTCTCATTCCAGTCTTACATTAGAGGACTTTTTAAAGATTTGGTTTCAGACTGAGATTTCACAAAGACTGGGAATCTTGAAGGGCCACTAAGCCTACAACTAGATTCTTTGAGCATTTTTTCCTATCATGCAATTTGTTCCCATCATCATTATCACAATCTTTTTTCATTCATTTTCTGTACCGCTTATCCAATTCAGGGTCGCTGGGGTTGCTGGAGCCTATCCCAGCTATTATCAGGCGAAAGGCGGGGTACACCCAGGACAGGTCGCCAGTCTGTCGCAGGGCCAAATCAAATCATCACAATAATACATTTTATTTGAAAGCACCTCATCAAAGTGCACAAAGACACTGAATAAACGCAGAGAAAACATCAAAAACAGGAAGCTAAAACACTAAAAATGCTAAACATCATCTACTCTCTCTAACCAAGAACATTCAGTTACAAGCATGTCTGTGCAACACCGATGTTTATTTAATGATTACTGTCAGTAATCTGATTGCTGCTGAGTGTTCTGCAGTAAGATATGACAGGGTGGGGTTTGCATGGCATTCTCTGAGTCACGTGACTGCTTTTACATTGAAGTCAATGCATGTCGCAACTCTGCATTTCTATGGCTCTGGTCAACGTATTATGCAACTCTGAGTCAATGGTGTACTGACGCGTGCCAGGGTGTGCCGGTGCTGCCCACAAAGGCAGCTGGAACACCCGGCAACCTACCGACCTGACTGTAGGTCAGACTCGCCCAGCAAGCATTGTGAGATTGCTAACTGCTCCTTATAGCAATGAAACAGAGTTCTCTGTTCCTTGACAGACAGCTGGTCGATCTGAACAACCGTTTTTAGACTGACTCTTATAGAATAATAGAGATGCTGCCTCCCTGCTGCCTGCGTCGGATGCGTTTGACCAGCTGGACGCATTATGCGCGCAGAGCAGGCTTTATGGACTTGGTTTGGAGGCCTCTGAACTGACTGTTTGCGCAACTCATCAAATGGAAAGTGGACGGGGGACATCAGTTTATGTCCATAATGGAAGTTTTGGACTCGTGACAAAGATGTTTTTCCCAACATGGACTGTTTACTATGCATTCAGGTTATACTGCCTGTTACAAGTTGCGCTGTGGAACCCCTCTTTCCAGGTCTAAACAGGACTAAATCCAACAGCAGAGCTACGATGCTCACAGAGAGACTGAACAGCATCTCCTGCTCATCTTTGAAAAAGAACTTGTGGAGAAACTGGACTGATGAAACAATAAATGCGCCAAGCCGCCATCTTCCCTTTAAACTGAGAGCTGCAGTGCGCACAGGAAAACAGCGATGTAATAGGGGATTATCACGCTTACCGGAAGTTCCCGGGTTTTGGACACTTCCTCTTCCGGGCCATGTTAACGACAGCCGTTCCTGCTCTGTCCTGTGTGTTTTCAGCCGCACAAAGTTAGGCACGTTATCGAGCTGGCTAATGCTAACCTGCTAACAATAGTCCGCCAGCTACTACTCTGTTAAACTTTGTAAATCGGATAAACGCCAATGCCAAGTTTTCATTCCAGACTGAAGTGATGCTAAGGAAGAAGTGGATTAAAACGACCGATTCGCCGCGGTGAAGGACCGAACTTTATAATAAAACGACACACGTTTGTTTGTGGCCGGCAGACTGCGCTGTCGTGTTAGCAGGTTAGCATTAGCCAGCTCGATAACGTGTCTAACTTTGTGCGGCTGAAAACACACAATCATCTGAAAGCGTCTCCTTTCTTGGCAGTCCCCAGTTGTTCCACTGGAAACGGGGAGGTACAGACCCGATTTTCAGATGTTTGTGTGTTTTAAGACGCACAATGTTAAGCACGTCAGTGAACGTTATCTGGCTAATGCTAGCATGCTGTGAAGTGCCGGTGTTGTGCCCCACCGGGGACAAACAAACGTGTGTTTTATTATAAAGTTCATCCCTTCACCGCGGCAAATCGATCGCTTTGATCCAGCTTTTGATCCAGTATCACTTCAGTCTAGAATGAAAACTTAAATATGTTTGGAGTTTATCCGATTTAAACAGTATAACAGAGCAGGAACGGCTGTCGTTAAGATGGCCCGGAAGAGGAAGTGCCAAACGTTTCAACTTCCGGAAACCGGAACGCGGAAGCGTGATAATCCCCTATTGTGTCTTTTACTGCTGCTAAGCCTGACAGTTCTGTTCAGATGGTTAAACAGCTGTTGATTGTTGATCATGCATAATGCGTAATGGATAAGTCATGGCTCTACGCACATGACTGTGTTATATTTCACTATGTTGGTCTTATTGGGCAGCAATGACTGTTAGTTTTGTTTTTTTAGATCGCGAAGTGTGCTCTTTCTATCCGGCTACTTTATTGATTTATTTGAGAGCATGTCACACGTGTGACCTGCTGTAAACTAATGTTGACTATTACTCATAGAAGCAAAAAATTCTGCCAATGAAACAAGTAAACTTTTCTTGATAAGATTTCTTGAAATAAGATGCATTTGGCTTAAAACAAGTTCTTATAGCTCACTAAAATGTTTCTCTTTAGGTAATTTTGTCTTATTTTAAGTGTGATGAGATATTTTGACTAGAAATGAGAAAAATGTACTTGGCAAGATTTGGGTTTTTACAGTATAGTAAGGCGGTTCACAAATGGAGAATACATGAAAGAATCATTTGTTACGATATCAAAACATCTATTACTGGACTTTAGTGAAATTAGAGACCGTTTTTTTTTTGTTTTTTTTTTTACAAAGACCCTCTAGGGAAGGACCATTAAAGTGACAACAAACATCTTGACTCTGCAAACTGATCATTTATGATGAGTCAAGCAATGTTGTTGATGTTGAGCAGACAACATTGTCTGAACTCAGATGATGCACAGGTTTGGCATTTTCTTTTGTCATGACACATAAAAGCTATAAAATGTAAGATTCCTTCATTGTAAGTTATTTTTAAGAGTGAAACGTGTAGCGGCTCTTAATTGTTTAGTGGGACAGGTTGTAAAACAGCTCTTTTTAACGTTTCTGGCCCCTGGCCCAGATGAACTGTAAGGGTGTTCCTATGAAAGGGGAAACAAGGGGGAGTTTGAGAGCAAGTGTCAGGTGGACTGGACTATCTCAGAAAAGACCCTAGGGGAGACCCAGTATTTGTTGGAGAGATTATCACCTGGCCTGGTAACCTCTTTGGACTCTCCAGGGGGAGTTTGAGTTGTGCAGTAAAGAGAGTTTCTATGTTCCTTCCTAACATGTTGTCTCTGTGACTAGTTCTTGGACACATCAGAATGGATGGATGCATGGCTTTAGCTTACCACCTCAAAGAATTGCACTACAAAATTTTGTCTCCAGAACACATGGTTCAGCATTTCCATGTAACTGGAATAATTTTTCCCTAAAGTTGTCTTCCATGAATCCAAGATTTCTCAGTAGAAGTGGTGTACACATCTTTCAGAGAATCCATCCATCCATCCATCCATCCTCCATCTATCATCCATCCATTTTCATCCTGCTTATCAAGTTCAGATCATGGGGGCAGCTGCCTAAGCAGGGAAGCCCAGACTTCCCTCTCCCCAGCCCCTCTAAACTCGTCCGGGGGGATCCCAAGGCATTGCCAGTCAGCCAAGAGACATAGTCCCTTTAGCGTGTCCTGGGTCTTCCTTGAGGTCTCGTCCCAGTGGGGCATACCCAGAACACCTCACCAGGGAGACATCCAGGAGGCATCCTGACCAGATGCCTGAGCCACCTCATCTGGCTCTTCTGGATGCGGAGGAGTGCCTGACCACCCTGTGGAGGAAACTAATTTCGGCCACTTGTACCTGCCATCTTGTCCTTCTAGTCACTGCAACAGCTTGTGACCAAAGGTGAAGGTAGGAACACAGATCAGTCGGCATATCGAGAGCTTCACCTTCCGGCTTAGGTATTTCTTCACTACAACAGACCGATGCAGTCCACATCACTGCAGACGCCGCACTAATCCATCTGTCAAACTTGTTACATACTCCACGACAAGCTAGAACTTTGTTCTTGCCCTTGACGCTGCAAGAATAAGACAGAAGTTTGTTTTTGTCAAGTCAATTCATACTCCACAAGAAGCTCTGCGACTGGGCACACGCAGGTGGGGAGAGGGATGGGGGTAGACGTGTTCATCCAGTGATTATACATTTGCAATAAACTTCTGGAGTTGTGCATGCATTGGTGTCTGTGTATTTAAATGCCACGTGTTCTTTATATTTTCTTACTTTCTCACCACCTCGATTAGCTGTTTATTAAAATGATCCGTTCAAAGTTGCATCTGCGGAAATGGGGAAGTGACAACTCTCTGCTTCAAGCGTCTCTGTGCTAACCCCACCTGCCTCAAATGTCCGATCAATCGCACAATACTTCTTGGAGCTCCCCTAGAAGAAAGTTCTGTTCGGCCGAGGGGTCGAGGACAAGCCACAAGCCGTCCTCAATCACGTCCGCATCATTTTGTTCTGGTGGTCGCGAGAACAAGAAGAAAGTTCTCGCTTCTAGCAGAGTATGTAGCAGCCTTCAATCTCCTGCTCTTTCAGAAAATATTTCCAGTTTATAAAAGAGTCATTAATGATGCGTAGTGCTCTACTATTTCAGAACAATCACCCTAGAACATTGCCAAGATGGCTGTCAAGTAGATAACCCTGCATTTTTTAGGACTATGTTGCATGGTCAATGGCCCCATATGCCCATAACTGGGGAAATCTTCCTAGTGAGTTCTGCAAAGAAAAGTATATTTGCCTGGCTCTGGTCCTAACTGTCTTTTTCAAGATTGGCGAAATCATCCTGTGATATGTCAAGGTCTCAGTAATATGCAATTTGTTAACAAAAGAAAACTGGTACCATATACAGTAGGGCGTTGTTCATTAGCCTAGACAACAAAGCCAATAGACAAGGAAACAAGAGAGGAGAAGTGAGTAAGGGAATCTGGAAAAGCAGCATAGAGGAAGCCCGAGAAAAGATAAAGGGAGAATTGTCAGTTTAGCTACCAGACATGCCAAGCAAGGAGACAGAAGTGCAGGACCCGGCTCAAAGGGAAGCCCAGGCTTGGATGAAACTGAATTGAATGCATTTTTACTCAGTGTTTATTAGCTACCTATACAGCATAAGATAAAATAAATGTAGCGTTAATTCAATGATCATGTCATCAGCTACAATTTTTTTTTTTAAATCGATAAATGAACTTTTTCTACTCCAAAAACTAACATATGAACCTTTTTAATTTTTTGTCTTTAAGACATTTTCATACTGTATCCTTCTTCAAGGACCCTCCAAAGTTTAAAATTTAAAGACCTTCGGTTCTGTTAAATATTTTTTTCCACATCACAGACCTCATCAACCGTCAATTAACTCACAACTATTTAGTTGGCATGAAACAGTTGTTAGTATGCCTACATCCAGGCCTTTTTTTTTTTTTTTAATAGAACAACAAAGTACTGGGTGGGATGTATATATATATATATATACATATATATATATATATATATATTTCATTTTACAATTGCCACATAGAACATTGTCTGATGACAGTTTGCGTTCTCCATACAGCTATGCTAGTGTGGAGTGTCTTTACATTTCTCTCTTTCTTTTTTTCTAAATATACTGTTATGATCCCTGAGGGGACATTAGAGCTCTGCATTTAACCCATCTCTATATTCAGTGGGCTGTTCCTAAAAACGCCTTGGGAGCAGTTGGTGTGAGTTAAGTACCTTGCTCAAGGGGCCACAGTGGTTCACCTGAGTGCTATATCGGGGAGTCGACCCCAGGTCCTTAACCGTGACATCACTGCTAGGCTATCAACTCCCCACAATTCCAGTCTGAAAGTGGACTTTTGACGCATTTTCAACTTCACTTCACTGTTGACTGTTCAGCGACTTTATTCCTACAATAGGGGATTATCACGCTTACCGGAAGTTCCCGGATTTTGACACTTCCTCTTCCGGGCCATGTTAACGACAGCCGTTCCTTCTCTGTTATACTGTTTAAATCGTATAAACTCCAAACATACTCAAGTTTTCATTCTAGACTGAAGTGATACTGGATCAAAAGCTGGATCGATTCGCCGCGGTGAAGGGCCGAACTTTATAATAAAACACACGTTTGTTTGTCGCCGGTGGGGCACGACACCGGCACTTCACAGCATGCTAGCATTAGCCAGCTAACGTTTACTGACGTGCTTAACATTGTGCGTCTTAAAACACACAAACATCTGAAAATCGGGTCTGTACCTCCCCGTTTCCAGTGGAACAACTGGGGACTGCCAAGAAAGGAGACGCTTTCAGATGCTTGTGTGTTTTCAGCCGCACAAAGTTAGGCACGTTATCGAGGTGGCTAATGCTAACCTGCTAACACGAATGCACAGTCTGCCGGCCACAAACAAACGTGCGTCGTTTTATTATAAAGTTCGGTCCTTCACCGCGGCGAATCGGTCGTATTAATCCACTTCTTTCTTAGCATCACTTCAGTCTGGAATGAAAACTTGGCATTGGCGTTTATCCGATTTACAAAGTTTAACAGAGTAGTAGCTGGCGGACTATTGTTAGCAGGTTAGCATTAGCCAGCTTGATGACGTGCCTAACTTTGTGCGGCTGAAAACACACAAGCATCTGAAAACGTCTCCTTTCTTGGCAGTCCCCAGTTGTTCCACTGGAAACGGGGAGGTACAGACCCGATTTTCAGATGTTTGTGTGTTTTAAGACGCACAATGTTAAGCACGTCAGTAAACGCTAGCTGGCTAATGCTAGCATGCTGTGAAGTGCCGGTGTTGTGCCCCACCGGCGACAAACAAACGTGTGTTTTATTATAAAGTTCGGCCCTTCACCGCGGCGAATCGATCGCTTTGATCCAGCTTTTGATCCAGTATCACTTCAGTCTAGAATGAAAACTTAAGTATGTTTGGAGTTTATCCGATTTAAACAGTATAACAGAGAAGGAACGGCTGTCGTTAACATGGCCCGGAAGAGGAAGTGTCAAAATCCGGGAACTTCCGGTAAGCGTGATAATCCCCTATTATTACAACAAAAAGGAAAATAACATCAAATCTGCCAAGATAACCCATATATACTGTATATTTGGTAATGTGCAATCTATCTATCTATCTATCTATCTATCTATCTATCTATCTATCTATCTATCTATCTATCTATCTATCTATCTATCTATCTATCTATACTAAAATATTTTAGCCATGTATTAGGGAAGTTTAAGTTTAAGAGAAGTTTTGGGAAGTTAAATGAATGGTGTCAGATGTTAAAGGTAGAATCCGTTTTTTTCCCCCCTGAAAATAAACCTTTGGGCCTCTACTCTCGTGTGGCGGTGACTTTGTTTGCAACTCCCTCTCCCCCTGACTGTATTTCATTTTTTTGTCTTTGTTTTCGTGTATTTGGGACATTTCTGGGTGGGGATTTGCGTATGTATTTCCAGCCAATGACAGAGCTACGGGCATAATGCTTGGTTTGGCTTTCACCCACTTCTGAGCTTTGAAGGAGAGGCTTGGGGCTTGATGGTGCATTCCAGTTGTCTCCGGATTCGAAGCAGACCAGGTATTTTGCTTTTAAGTTGCACCAACTCGGGGAAAAATAAACTTCTCCAAAACAGGCTATTTGTGAGCTAGACCAGCTAGAAATTAACAAATTTATAGCTAGAAATGTAACACAGATGTTATAACAATGTTACCTTGACAACAGTCAATTTCAGTGTGTGTTTAATAAACAATACATATTCATGCTGCATTTCAAAGAAAAAAAAAAAGACCGCAGTGAGAACGTTTAATAAACTTAACAAGGGTACTGGACGCAGCCATCTTTAAATCTACAATCCCGGGGTCCTCTCCAAATTACGAGCTCCTATCTTGGAAATTACCTAAAAAAAACAAGTTCCGAGACAACTGGAATGCACTGGAACACACTGGAGGAGCGGTGTGGCCATTAGCCTGGGGGGAGGGGCACTCAGTTTGAATAGTGGTTGCAAACAGAAACGGGGAAAACTCTGGATTCTACCTTTACAGTAAATGTAAGTTTTTAACTTTTGCGAAAAACAGCATGGTTTTATGCTTTACACTCGCAGAAATAATTTGTATTTCTGAATTTTAATAATAATTTTTTTTTAACGATGCAAAATGAAATGTTTACCCCAAGGTGGGATCTTTTTACATCATCATAATCAAATAGGCACTCTTTAAGCAAACCAAAGCAGCCTCTATGCTGCGGCATTGACTCTGACTACGTCACCATAATATTAACAAGTCTTATTTTGTGATGTTACAGAATTGCAAACACAAAGGAGAAGTATCTTACCTTCCAGTTTTGCATACTCTGACAGGCGCTGGTAGTTGACCAGAGCTGCCTGTTCCAGACACTTCCTGATCACAGCTTTGACTTCCTCTTGTGGGACTGGGGTTACGATATCCCTCATCAGAACCTATAACCAGCAAGATGCAGCGAGATGGTCAGTGGTGTTTTCTTTGCATGGCTTTTTGTGTAGTGGATCTAATTATGATTATTACAAGCTGCCAAGGGACACATATTTGGGTAAGAGTTTGATTCCTTATCCAACTAGTTCAAGATTACATATCTGGCAGGTATAAATGTAATCTATGCAGTATAAACACAATACATGTCACATAATTCCATCTACTTCTGCTTTAATGCAAGCAGGAAACACAAGCAGTAATGTTAGCGCAGCAATGGCAGATCAACACAGTAAATAAGCTGTATTATAACCAGCCATCATTCAAAATGAGTGTAAACAATAAAGTATAGATTGTAGGTTAATAACATAGAAATACTGTATATTTTACAGTGTCAAAACATAACTTACCCTTTCAAGTAAGGACAGTGTTGCTTTCAGAGCTCCTTCTGGCCGTCCAAATGGAAAACAGTACCTTAGGAAGCAAAAAAGTTCATTTTCTCTCCCATCCTTCAGAGTTCAATTTGGTAGGACCTTTCCACGTAGAGTAAACTTAATTCCTACCTGAAGTGTGTGATCTGGTTTTCTAGCAGCACCCGAAGCCTCTCCTTGATCTCCTCAAAGCGCTCCTTCTCCTCCACTGTGACTGTACCAATACCATCAGGTCTGAAAGACAGAGGCATCTGATGTAGCAACACATATAAATTTCACATTAAAGGGATATTGTGTAAGTTCTCCTGTGTTTTATTCACAAAAACTGATTTTTTGGTTCAAAAGTGTTTTTTCATTAATCAGTAATCACTCCCATCAACAAACTGAAGTGCTCCTCTAAGTTCTAAATTTGCCGTTCGTATCATTCATTTACACATCGAGCGGGTCGGCTTGGTGAAGGCTGCCATGTCATATCGCCATGTTTTTGCATTCGGGAGAAGCGTGACGGTAGGAAAACACAGAAACTAACCAGACACACCGGAGTTTTCAGCTCAGTTCGAGGTAATGTCTTTGAAAAGTCACCGCGCTGCAGAGGGGGAGAAACCAGCGTCTCACTGATGCTGGGTTCACGTGCAGTCGGGCAGACGGCCGTTGGTAACAAACCAGGTGTCATTTTAATCAATGAAGCAGAGTGAAAGACGGTAAAACACGGGTCAGGGAAAACAATACGACATCGCCATGACAACATATCAGATGTGGACTGATGTCACTGTAACTGACGGACCACATCTTCACATAGAGGCTGGTGATAACTTTACATGCATCGGCTGTCGTCGGTCTGCCCGGTTTCACGCGAATGCAGCATGAAAAGTACGAGGGAGCTGCTCCCGATTACACAGTGTCCCTTTAAGGTCCAAAAGACATTTCTGCAATTTCTCTTCCCCCAATATTCAGTATCATTCAGAGCTTATTAAAACTGATTCTGAGCCTCAGCTCAGCATCAATGGGAATGGAAGTAAATCTGCTTCAGTGCTCTCTGAAATGAAATAATGTCAAAATATTTGATAGCTGAACAAAATTTCCATACATGCATTGTTGATGGAAAATTCAATCTGTATTTCTTTCAAAGATAGAAGCAGAGAAAAGTGGGTATTTCTCATTATAACAGAGACAGGAGATTCCCTTTCATCAGTTATTCACTCCATTGTATACCTGTATGAGCACAAAATAATAGGAAGGCAGAAACACATGCTCAGATCAAAGGTTTTTTTTTTTCTTTTCTGAAAAGCATCCATGGAAACATGCCAGAACTTGTGAGAACACACATATTCAACTTTTGATTACTATTTCAGGAAAATGTAAAAAGTTCACACCTCACTGATATTATGTCATGAATGTTGGACATTTAACTGGAATGATGATGTGGTAATTCCTCCATCTCAAACAATTTGTTGAAAGAAAATTTAACATCGTTCCCACAGCATAAAAATGACAATGTCCTAATAACTTGACATGTGTTTGGTGCCGTCTTGGTCTGATGATGTCTAAATGTGAACAGGATGATGATGAGGACTGTTTAGAAACAAGGCGTCATTGAACAAGATCATTTAGAGGTCAAGCCTTTTGAAGTTTTTAGAGGTTTTTGTGGTTAATCATCTTTTTTGAAAACTGTATGATGTGCAATAAATATTTAACCAACAATGTACATGTGTATTCAAAAGTGTTTATATATGTGTGTGTGTGTGTGTGTGTGTGTGTGTGTATACATATATGAGTGCAGAAAGATAAATATAGAAATATTTGATAATAAATGTATACAAGTAAACAAATAGTAGATAAATGTATATCAGTATACTTTAGGTAATTATTCATTTTATCTTTATTCTATTTTACATATTGTAAATTTGCATATTTACATATTTACTCATGCATTACAACTTTCAGATTACAATGGATCCACTACCAAATATCTAATCTCAGGTACATTATGATTGAGCATTTTTCAAGATCTAGAAGTATTTCTCAAGTATTTCCTTATGTCTGTAGTAATCCTGACCCCCTAATCTGAGTTCAGGATCTATTCGCTGCAGTCGTTCAGGTTTGAACACATAAAGACGATATATAACTCGGGAATGATATTCCCTGAGTTGTATGCAGCACGTTATATAGACGAGGTAAAAATAAGAACATCTGTTTTCTGAAACACATCCTTGCACCTTCAAACACACATTGACACACAAAGCAAATCTCATTTCAGTTCAAATTTATATCAAAGAGTGTATTTATGTAATGGAGGTGTTAGTTAAATTGAGTGCATCCAGAAATTAGAGCTTTACACGATATTCTAAACGTGTTTGTGCGTTTATTGTGTTTATCCTTTGTGACATGGTGGGGTCTGAGTGGAGTGTGAGCAGAGTGCATGTGACAGAGGAGGCGTTGAACTGTTGGCCATGACAATATGATGTGAAGCAAGGGACATGACAACCCCCCCACCCCCACCCCAACACCCCCTCCTTTTACCGACATGTCATTTCAGTGGACAATGAGAAACTGGGTGTGTGTTGGGGGTGTACGTGCTTCCTGCAGGATGCCGTGTCAGACTCTGAGAGGTACTCGTTTGCTTCATCGAGACCTCCCACAGTTTTCATGCACATCTGAGCTACTTACAGAGCGCAGAGGAGGCAACATACCGCCACCTCCCAAACTGTTTAAGTAGCCGGCTTCCTTAAACATCAAACGTAGGATTTTCTCATTTAATTCAGAGCAAAGCGAATGTGAAGTTACAATGACTGTGCAAGTAGGAGGTCGTGTTTAGTAATTAAATCAGACTGGACAGGACAGAAAAAGAGAAAATATAAAATAAATCTTATCACAGTCTGGTTGGAAGATAAATATGAATCATACCAGTGAGGTTTTTACTATTTTTTGTCTGATTTTGTTTGAGCTTGCAGGATGTTTTACAGTAATTTGTGTCACACAGAGACAAAAACTTAAAGAGGCTGTGGCATCAGAGATACAAAGAAAAAATATAGTAAAAAGTAATCTCATCGTTGTCACTGTGAAATTAAAGAGGAAATTTTCACACTAATTAAGTCCTGCAGGGCTCTTTGTTTCCTTCATCCTCCTCTTCCTCTTCCAGCAGCATGTTATTCCTTGGCAGCTTCCTTGTGTTTGTTGACCTGATGACATCTCAGCTCCAATGATGACAAGAAGCAAATGAGCCATCAGTGACAAGCAAAATGACGAGCCAGCAACACTTTTAACATCATCTTCTTCTTCTGTTTTTATTCCAGTTTGAGCACCAGAAATGCGGCTTTAACTATACATGACATTTTCTTTCCTTTTTTTCTGGTAACGGTCCGTTTTGAGAAAAAAAAAGGAAACTAAGCATGTAAATGGAGTTTAAATCATTTCCGATCACTTTACTAATGATCACTGTCTCTGCTGAGTATTAAAGAGAGCTTTTTGGGTTGTAGTTACAGCTACAGGACTGTACCGTCACTGCCAAGTGGACGGAGACCACAGCTATCTTCTATTATACACTGCAAAAACTCAGATCTTACAAAGTATATTTTTTCATTTCTAGCCAAAATATCTCATCACATTTAAAATAAGACAAATCACTTAAAGAGAAACATTTCAGTAAGATATAAGATCTTGTTTTCAGGCAATGCATCTTATTTTAAGAAATCTTATCAAGAAAATTTGGCGTCTTCCATTCGCAGAATTAAAAAAAAAAAAATTGCCCATTCTTAAAAAACAAACAACCAAAAAAAAAAAAAAAAAAGCAAATTTTTTTGGATAAGAATTCTTGAAATAAGATACATTACCTTAAAACAAGATCTTATATCTTAATGAAATGTTTCTCTTTAAGTAACTTAGTCATTTTTTGAGTGTGGTGAGATATTTTGACTAGAAATTAGAAAAATATACTTGGAAAGATTTGAGTTTTTGCAGTGTGAACACTGTGGCCAACAGTTTTATTCCAGTTCTACGCTGCAAAATTTAGTGGTCTTAATACAAGTTCAAAAAATAAAATAAAATAAAATAAAATAGAATAAAATAAAAACACTGAAATTGAGAAGAATCAGACTATATTCAAGTGAAATTATCTGTCCATGCAGTAAGATAATTACACTTGGTAAGATTTTTTGAAATATGAAAAAATATGGAGATTCTAGACAAGGAGAAACATCTTGTAAGACACTCATTTCAAGTCCCTCATTTAGTGAAAAATCCCTCAAAACTAGTCTGGTAATACTTCTCATGTGTGTTGGTTCTTTCTTATTTCAAAGTGAAAAATGTTAAAAAAAAAAAAAAAAAAAAAAAAGATTGTGTTTTTAAATTTGAGCATTGCTAAAAAGTCTTTTTTGTGAGGCAGCACCTCATAGTAAAGGAGCAGCACAACACCCACCAATGCTACCAGCTTGTCATATCTCAGCTGTTATGGAAGACAAACATGCTTCTATCACAGCCTTGAGCTCTTCTTTATTGTTTGGTCTCTTCCCGTTCAGCTTTCTCTTGACAATGCCCCACAGATTTTTGATGGGGTTCAGGTCAGGTGAGTTTGTGGGCCAATCAAGCATGGTGATCCCATGGTTGTTGAACCAAGATTTTGTACTTTTGGCAGTGTGGTACCAAGTCCTGCTGGAAGATGAAGTCTGCATCCCCATACAGCTGGTCCACTGAAGCAAGCATGAAGGGCTCCAAAATGTCCTGGTAGACGGCTGCATTTATGCTGGACTTAATGAAGCACAGAAGACCAACACTACTTCCACTTAACTTAACTACTTCCATTACTGTGCTTTGAAACTGCACTCAGAGAACAACCAGCTTCTTTTGCTATCACTTTTTGTGTCTTTCCCACCTTGTGCAGGGAGTCAATGATGGTTTTCTGCACAACTATCAGATCAGCAGTCTTCCCCATGATTACGAATTCTTCTAAACCAAGACAGGGACTTTTTTTAAAGGCTCAGGGCACTTATGGAGGTGTTTTGGATTACTTACCTGATAAGAATGTCACACTCTGAGCCTACAATACTGGAGCTTTTCACAGTACTCTAATTTTTTGAGTTTTTGAATTTGAGATTTTCTTAAGCTGCAACTTCTAATCAGCAACATCCAAATAAAGGCTTGAAATATATTGATTCACATATTATTTGTCTATACAATATGTAGATTGCAACTTTTAAGTTGAATTACAGAAATGAATGAACTTTTTCAGGATATTCTAATTTTTGGGGGTAGTACCTGTATTACTCTCAAATTGAGATAGTTAAGACAGTTATTGCTGAATGTAAGACTTGGTTAAATAGACTTTTTTTTTTTTTTTTTTTTTTACATTGCAAAAAAAAAAAACAAATAGCTGTGAATGTGTTCTTTCATGACTGCTTTTATTTGGAAAAATTAATCCTGAAGGTCCTGCTGGTTTCCATGGAGATAAAGGAGGTTTTACAGTGAAGTATTCATCTTCCTATCATATACTATGTTGGGATTCACTTCTTTCTGGATCCTCATGGTGTTTCTAAGGTGAATTTGGGGCCTACCCTGGATTCTCCTGACTCTGACCTTTGATAGAAATGTCCATCATCATCATTGGCCGATGGCTTTCTGTGATGTTTACCAATGTAACGCCTTGAATATGGAACACGGACAGAACAGTGACATCAGTGTTACTAGGTTGTAGTTGCAATGGTAGAAAAACAACTCCAGCAGCTTGGTTGCCAGGCTTGCTGCCGATACAGAGAGTTTATAACTGGTAGCTAACGTTAGCCATGTTAGCAAACAAGTTAGCTTACCGATCCAGGAGAAAAGTCACCATTTCCGCATTGTCTTAAAACAAGATCTAATATCTTAGTAAAATGTTTCTCTTTAAAGGGATATTGTGTAAGTTCTCCTTTTATTTATTCACAAAAACTGATTATTTGGTGAAAAAAGTATTTTTTAATTAATCAGTAATCACTCCCATCAACAAACTGAAGTGCTCCTCTAAGTTCTAAATTCACCGTCCGTATCATTCATTTACACATCGAGCGGGTCGCCTCGGTGGAGGCTGCCATGTCGTATCACCATATTTTTGCGTTCAGGAGAAGCGTGACAGTAGGAAAACACAGAAACTCCCCGGACACACCAGAGTTTTCAGCTCAGTTCGAGGTAATGCCTTTGAAAAGTCACCGCGCTGCAGTGGGGAGAAACCAGCGTCTCACTGATGCTGGGTTCACGTGCAGTCGGGCAGACGGCCGTTGGTAACAAACCAGATGTCATTTTAATCAATGAAGCCGAGCGAAAGACGGTAAAACATGGGTCAGGGAAAACAATACGACATCGCCATGACAACAAATCAGATGTGGACTGATGTCACTGTAACTGACGGACCACGTCTTCACATAGAGGCCGGTGATAACTTTACATGCATCAGCTGTCGTCGGTCTGCCCGGTTTCACGCGAATGCAGCATGAAAAGTACGAGGGAGCTGCTCCCGATTACACAGTGTCCCTTTAAGTAATTTTGTCTATAAATTAGAAAAAAACTATTTGCTAAGATTTATGTTTTACAGTGTGACCAGTGACCCCAAGTGCTATCGCTTACAGTATATTTTGCTCAATCAGAGCGTAATGTCTAATCAGGAGCAGTCAAAGATCAACAAGTGAGCAGAAAGTTCTACATGTGTCTGAAAAGAACAAAAATAATGGTCCTGAAAAAGCCAAAAAGATATTTCTGATGCACAATAGTGCCAAAAACCAGCAGAGCTGGAGTTGGTTTTGTCAGGATGGTAGTTGAATAGTAGCATAAATAACTGGAAATTGAAAGGGAAAAAAAAACATCTTAAGGAAAAAGTGTACATATGTAAATAGTTTTTATTTGTTTGTTTCAAAGCCAATATTTTTTCTCCTGAAAGCCAAGATTTGAGAGAATAATATGCTGATGAGAAAAGGCTTGGTCACTGTTGATCTGTGTTATTTCTACAAAGTTCTGTTGGTAATGAATTCTGTTTGCTGGTTCTGGTTGGTCTTTATGGTGCTATTTCTATTGATACATTCATTTTATCCTCATAATATGACAGCTGAGGCTGTCCTTGAACATAATGTCTGGATGCTTAAAAGAGTGGAGCTTCTACAGGTATTTCTTATATATATGAAAAAAAAAGAGAGCAGCAAAAATATGCTTTGAGATTTCAGGGTTAAATCTTTTAATTTACATAATTTTAACTTGTAATGTGACAACTGAGGCTGTCCTGAAAAATTATGTCTGGATGTTACAAATTAAAAGGGTAAATCTGCTAAATCTTATAAAAGCAAAACTAAATTAGCAAAAAATAGCTCAGAGTTTAGAAACGCATGATGAAATATAACAATTTTTGCCCATTTTCTACAGTTGAACATAAAACAGTGATAAAAACTAAATGTGTTTTTATATTTAATCAGGAGAAAATTGTTTTTTGTTTAATTGTTTTCATAATACACAGCAGATGAAAATAGAGTCCATATTTAGCTGGACAGAAATCCAGTCCTGGTACTCAGGATGGCCGGTGGACAGCCGAGTCCAGCTTGGTGCACAAACCCCTCCAGGCCTGCAGACCATTAGGATGCAGGGGTGTGGTGTTTTGTGTGTTTGTGTGCGTGTTTGTTTGGGTGAGTGGGCGGTTGATTTGGATGAGGTGAGTGCACAGAAGCACGAGCAGCAGCATCGGCAGAAGAGACGTCGGCCCGTCACGCTTGACAACTTGTCAACCTGTCATGTTTGGAGCTCCAGGCAGGGCGGCCAGCCCGGCAGAGCTGAGCTCTGCGTGATGCTGCTGGACGGGGACTTGGCTTAACACAGAGCTCAGGCTTTATGCACTTAAAATAAATAAGACTTGGAAATGGATTTGCATGGATCCTGTTATCAATTTAAACTTAACATTTCCTCCTAAACTTTCAGTCCAAATCATATTCCGGTGTTGCCTGTCTGTCTATGCTGATCAGAAAGCCTCCATCCTCCATCACTGTGTGTCAGCAGGGCAGAGTGAAGGATGGACGGATAAATAGACGGAGGACAGGGTAAGTTGGAGGGATGAGGGGGAGGTGGTGACGGGGGTCCTGACAGACAGCTCTCCCTGACCTTTGCTCTCAGCACTGGAGTGGCCCTCGTCTATCTTTGTTACTTCATCCACAGATGGTTGACTGTGATGTTGACAGATTTGATGTGCGAGTACATCACAGCAGATCAGACGTGAGGTAAATAAGTGCAACTTAGATACTGAAGGAAAGCCAGATGATTCCTGTGTCACAGAGCTAAGAAGCTTCAGAAAAAGACACCATTTCATCTAAAAGTGAAAGTCACAAAAGACTTTGAGACAGTGTCATTTATAGAGATATTTTGGGTACTCTCGACATTTTATCAGGATTTCTCGAGATATTTCGGCTGAACACAAAAGATTCAAGAAGGGATTTCCAGTATTATCGGCCTACCGATATTATCTGCTAATATTGGCCTTAAAATGTGATATCAGAAAGTATTGGTATCAGTTTTTTTCTGACTGATATTTTTACTAACAAAATCTTATGATATTTTGCAATGGGACGAAGTCTTGCGAGATTTTGGTCTATCAGCACTGCTACAGCATGTAGGAAAGTCCCTGTTATTGTGGAAGAACTTCATATCCCACACACTAAAAACTCCTGGGTCAAAAATAACCCATAATACCACCGTCCATTGATATGGATGGTGGGAGGCATGTAGGAACAATATTTTTAGACTTTAGCGCAGCCTTTGATGTAATTGATCATTGTATGTTGCTGAAAAAACTTGAAAGTTATGGTTTCAGTTCAGTTGCTCTTTCCTGGATGGAGAGTTATCTGTCTAGGAGAAAGCAAAGAGTATTTTTTAATGGTAGTCTCTAAGATAGTAGGGAGTTGCAGTGTGGGGTTCCACAGGGAAGTTCCCTTGGCCCTCTCTTATTTTACGTTTTTACAAATGACCTACCATTGGCATTAAATAAATCTTATGTGGTTATGTATGCAGATGATTCCACCCTGTATCATTCTGCCCATACTGCTACAGAGTTAAGCAATACATTAAATATGGAACTTAAAGCAGTTGTGGATTGGGTTGAACACAACAAGCTACTGCTGAACATAGCTAAAACGAAATGTATAGTATTAGGATCAAGACATTTGCTAGACAGAAAGCCTCAATTGAGCCTCTCACTTTCCGGAATGCAATTGGTACAAGTGAGAGAGGTCAAGCTTCTTGGCAACACATTAGACCTGAAACTAAACTGGACTACACACATAGATAACATAGTGACAAAAATGGGAAGAGGCATCTCCATGACTAGAAAATGTTCAAATTATGTACAGCGGTATAGTTTGAAGGAAGTAACACAAGCCTTAGTCTTGTCACACTTTGACTATTGCTCAGCCATTTGGTCATCTGCTTCAAAAAAAGACTTGCAAAAATTACAAACAACTCAAAATAAAGCTGCAAGGTTAGTTTTCCAGGTTTCTAAGCGGACACATGTTATAGAAATGTACAAAAATCTTTCATGGCTTCCTGTTGAGTGCAGAGTACTTTCGCATCTTCTCAATAGTTTTTGGAATGGACTAAATGTTAAAAGACCACAACACTTTTATGAACAAGTTGAATACACACAAGATTCACACCATCATATGACAAGACAAGCCATTTCAGGTTACATTGAACCACCTAAATCCAGATCAGAACTACTTAAATCAACTGTTATCTACTGAACTATTACAGGATGAAATTTACTGCCTAATTACATTAAGCATACCCGCAATAAATTTAATTTCAAGAAAGAGTAAAAAAAAAAAAACAAAAAAAAAAACATTTAATGCTAACAAGCATGTATTAAATCTTTGAATAATCCTCCCTCCACCAAACTTTACACTTGGCACAATGCAGTCAGACAAGTAAACGCCAAACCCAGACTCCTCCATCAGATTGCCAGATGGAGAAGCATGATTCATCACTCCAGAGAACACCACAAATTTCACAAATGTTTGTAAAAACAGTCTGCATACAAGTATTCTTCTGCTTACTTTATTCTTATCATTGATTAAGACTTATAAGGAAAGTACATGAAGATGTATTGTGAGACAGACCTGTGTAAGAGTCACATCTAATTAACTTCTTTTTCTTTTTTTTCAATCCTCTTTGTTGTTGTTGTTTGATTTGTTTTTGTATTTTAATGATCTTTTATTAATGTATATATTTTCAGGACCCCGTGAAGAATAGCTGCAGCTTACCTGTAGCTAATGGGGATCCCTTTAATAAACAATAAACAATAAACAATTGAACTCATAATGGGTTATTTTTGACCCACTGCTGGGTTAAAATGGGACCAACTAATTTCTGGGTTACTTTGACCCAGAAAGTTGAGTTATATTGGCTAGAATGTTAGGTTATCTTAACCCTGAAGTTAGGTCAACAACGGAAATGTCTGGGTTGAAATAACACAGGATCTGGGATGGCAGTGGCTCAGGTGGTAGAGCAGGTCGGTCGATGATCGAAGAATTCGCAATTCGAATCCCGATCCCCCAGCCATCTGTCCTTGTGTCCTTGGGCAAGACACTTATCCCTTCTTGCCTCCAGCGAGGGCCTCGCTGGTGTGTGAATGTTCCGGTGGTGGTCAGAGGGGCTGTAGTCAGTCTGTCCCAGGGCAGCTGTGGCTACATACGTAGCTTACCATCACCAAGTATGAATGACGTGTGAAAGAATAATGGACCTATTGTGAGCGCTTTGAGTGCCCTGCAAGATAAAGCGCGACATAAATCTAATCCATTATTATTATTAAATTAGTCTGTCCCTCTCTAACCCAGCAGTTTGACCCAGGAGTTTTCAGTGTGCAGCATTCCTTTCTGAGTCATGTGACTACGGTGCAGCTGCTGCTGCTACAGACTGACTTGCTTTGAAGCTGCTTATAATTTGTCTGGTTTTAAGTTGTTGGTTAAGTTACCAAGTAGTCAGAAACATTAGAATTAGCCACATGTTGGCTAATACCTGCTAGTATCTGATATATGGCAGCCAGATGTCCAACATGAACTCTTCTGGCTGAGTTAAGGATATTTTGGGATCTTTGTTGTTAGAGCAGAATATGGTTGTATTTTTAAAATATGAGAGATACAACCTCACAGTTGTCTACATATATCGGTATCAGTTGATATCAGATATCGGAAATTAAAGCAGAACTCAGTAACTTCAGCTCGGGGCTCCCCTAGTGGCGTACTTTCGCTGTCGTAAAGTTCAACCCCCCCTACACCCCCACAGCACACAGACGGCTTCTCTACCTGTCTTTCCTCTATTTTGATCCCTGGATATATCAACTAGCTAGCTTTTACTAGCTTGTTGATGCTACGTTGCTATGTTGGTAGCAGCACCACGTCTCCCTCTGCTCAGCAGCATATTTACCCGCGATTTGCGGGTAAATATGCCGTGGATTATATTTTTCTCTGGTGTTGGCGGGTAGCAGGTAAGAATACAAACTTTTATTTACTTTTTGCGGACGTGACAAGTGATTATTGAGCCTGAAGCAGTGATGCTTCACCCGGCACCCAGGCAGCGCAAGCTACGTGAATCACTCTGGTCCAGCAAAGAGTTGGTTATGAGAGCCAGGAGCCGTGTTTAGGTGGTGTGAAGCTAAAGAAATGTTTTCTTCGAATTAGCGCTGGTAGTCTGGTTCAAATCAGAGCTGGAAGCAGCTCGGTAGATAGGGGACCTGAGTACCGTACAGGGGTTTCTGTTGTCGCAAGTTCTGCTCGGGTCGGCGCAGGCAAAGTTGCATAGAGTTGCTTGCAGGCCAGAGGCACCGGCGGGAGGGGGGGAAACATTGAATCGCTCCGTAAACACTTTGTTTAGCCCCACGGGGATTCCGAAAAGCATTTATTGAGGTAAAAAAGTTACTGAGTTTCCCCTTTAAGAGTTGGAAAATATCAGATATTGGTTAAAAAAAAAAAAAAAAAAAAAAAAAAGCCATTATCAAACATCCCTTGTTTTAAGTCTTTTTTAAAAGAGGCTGTCTGTCCATCTGTCTGTCCATCCAATTCTATGTGCATTCACACCAGGATGGTCTGGATAGTCTGGAGGAAGCTGCTCATTCAGGGCAATATTCCCTTAAAGGAGCTGTATCATGCTTTTCAAATGTTCCAAAAGTCAAACACAGGCATTTATAAGCTAGATATGTTCCCATCGTTACTATAGAAACTAATTTGGTGTTAAATATTAGTTTTTCGATGCGTCTAATTTCCAACACGGAAGTAAGATGGCTGACTGTACTGAACTGCGGAGCTCTCGACAAATTGCAGCATGTTTTACGCCCATTTCATGACGTCGCCCCGGAAGAGACACTTATTCTGAAGGGTCACAGAATTGTCTGTAGCACCGGCACCGGCAGCTCTCGTGTGGATGTTAGTAGTAAACATTGATGGATAATTCCTCCGATCGACGGGATAAAACAGACCAGCCTGTTATGGAGCTGCATGCGCTCGACCCAGAGTCTGATATGGAGTTTGAAGTATACGCAGTACCACAGAAGTACCACAGAGACCCCTGACAAGCAAGTAATTTAGCGAACAAATCATAGGCTAACAGTTAGCGCTGAGCTAAGCAGCACTCACATGGATCTTGTAAACATTGATGGATAATCGGACTCCGATCGACGGGATCAAACGGAGCAGCCTGTTATGGAGCTGTATGCGCTCGACCCAGAGTCTGATATGGAGTTTGAAGTATACGCAGTACCACAGAAGTACCACAGAGACCCCTGACAAGCAAGTAATTTAGCGAACAAATCATAGGCTAACAGTTAGCGCTGAGCTAAGCAGCACTCACATGGATCTTGTAAACATTGATGGATAATCGGACTCCGATCGACGAGATCAAACGGAGCAGCCTGTTATGGAGCTGTATGCGCTCGACCCAGAGTCTGATATGGAGTTTGAAGTATACGCAGTACCACAGAAGTACCACAGAGACCCCTGACAAGTAAGTAAATTAGCGAACAAATCATAGCCTAACAGTTAGCATTGAGCTGAGAGATGTGTTGACTCACCAGTGTTGTTGTCTGTCCATGCGCGTTTTTATAGTAGGAACTGCGTCAGGTTTCAGAAGTAATCCCCGAGAAAAAAACACTTTACTGCCCGAGATTCATGAAGTTGTCAGAAGTGAAGTTCACACACAAAGTTTTCCCCTGCTCCTGAAGTTATAATCCAACCACTTCTGGCAAGTCGATTCATCCAGTACAACAAATACACTCCCACGCTGAACGTAACTGCATTTTTCCCAACTTGCTGTCCTCTGGAGCTTAAAAAAAAAGAAAAGAAAGAAAGGAAGAAAATTCTCCTGAACTCTGGAGCAAACGTCTGTTAGCTGATGGCTGCTTGTCTCTGAGGAAATCTTCCTGCAGGTGTTAGTTTCTTCCTCAGAGAGTGTGTATATGATTCTCTGAGTTTCTGTTCAACAGAGGGCGTCTTGCTACGATACTGAGCGTGCGCATTTGGACTTTCGTGATTGGTGCCACGTTCATACGTAACGGGGTGGGTAGTCAGCCGTTTGCAGGGAGGTAGCGCCTGGTTTAAATATTCATGTAGATTACTCAAATATGCATGAATGAAGAAAAATAACGATTTAAATCATTTCTTGATGAGGAAATAACACACTGACATGCTGAAAAGCTCTTAAAAGTCCATTTTTCATGATAGGGCTCCTTTAAACAAACACTGACCAAGAAGACAGATGAAAATACAGCTCACTGATTGGCCAGGGCTGAAAACAGCTTGTTCACTGCAAGTAAAATGGAGCAACAATAAATTAATTCAGTCAGGTTTCTGTTTTTATTCTGGTATTCAAACCTAATCTGGTTTTCACCAGGATCTGTGCAGTGTGAGCAGCAGGAGGGACAGCCAAATACCCACCATGTCGCTGTACGAGGTGTCATACAGTGCATCCTTCCATGACCCCTGGTTTTCAGGCAAACCAGTGTTCACCTCTTTTGTGCGCACCAGAGTCAGAATGAGCGTTCCCATTACACCAAATGAACCGTACACACACTCTGTGGAAGTGGACCAAACAGTCCCCGTGTGAATGTATCGTATGATGAATGGTATGAATGTAAAGCCAAATTTTTCTCTTCTCTTCTTTTTTTCCATAATAGGAAAGAATCATCTGCACTGGGGTGTTTCTCAGACATGTTTCATTCATGAACTGGGGCAGGAAAAATCAAAGTTATCAGGAATCTGATTGGATGCTCAAAGTGTGGTTCACTAGGTAGTTTTATTTATTCATTCATTTATGTCGTTTTTTGACGCAAGATATCTGTTTTACATTATTGTTATAAAGCGGAATTTGAAAGCCTTAATTTATTCACTTTGACCTTTTTTTAAACTAGTTTAGTCACGGTACTCAGTACTTGGTACCAAGTCTGTACCAGCATTACTGTTGTACTGTCTGTACCTGTATCTTCATGGTACCAGAGGTACCGGGCGTACGAGTGGTGTTCATCCACCAAACAGTTCAGCAAAGGTATTACCTCAGAGTACAGAGGGGCTGCTGCTTTACCTCACCTTGTTGGGGGAAAAAAAGGAACAAGGAGCCATATATGGACATGCTTCCTCTACAATCATTTCGGAGTGGTGGACCCCAAAAGCAGAAGAGCACAACAAACACAATCAACCCAACTGAACCACTCCACCAGACTAACAGGTGTGAAAACACCCTTAGTTGGAAGTTTCCTACAGGCGTTGACATGGCTCGGATGCAGGTTGATCTCTACCTGTTTCCGTGGACATGGGAGGCGCAGAAGGCAAAGCTGTAGTGAAGAAGGGTGGGGTCGATCATGGCTCCGTTCTCGGCCCTCTCCAGCAGATCACTCAGGTAGCATAAATGCCGATGGCAGCCTCGAACGCCATAGCGAGCGCAGTACTCATCCAAGACAAACACCTGCCCCGGACTGAACCAGCCCTGTGGAAGAAAACACAGATTCCTCCCGATTCTCTCATCTTTTCATGATATCATACAGATGGTGGGATCTTCTAGCCTCATACACCAGCCTGACCAACGGCATGTAGGAGATACACGGTGAGTCAGTCTGGGTTCCCTCTGTTGGGAAGTGATTTCCACTCCGGTAAAAGATTGACCGGACAAATCACAGCGCAGGGGTGGGACTTTACGATGGCGGCTGTAGAGGAGCGACAATATAACAATGCCTTTTCTGATGTCTTAAATGAGCTGCATGTGCCACTACACGCGGAAAATTTACTGCTCTGGGGGCTTTCCTCTTACAAGAACGTTTTTGTCATTTCCGTTTCTCTGATTGGTTCTCTCCAGTTCAATTTGTTCTTGTTAGTCCCGCCTCTCGTCTCAACTGGAAATCAGTCTCCAACTAATGATTTGACTGACTGGCCATTTATCTCATACATGGTGTTAGTCAGGCTGGTGTACCAGGCTAGGGATCTTCAGTCTTCCCAGTTTTATGCTGGGGAACATTTTCTGAAATTTTTCCTGCGATTTTTAGACCAATTTAGCCCAGTCTCAGCTTGGTGAACCGCTGGCCAATCTTTCCATCTGAGAGACTCCTCTTCTCTGAAATGCTTCTTTTTTTGCCGACCCATGCTACTGAACTGTTGCCAATTGACCTGATTAGTTGTCCCCAACTGTTTTTGATAAACTTTTCCAGCTTTTTGTTGGCCCTGCTCCAACTTTTTGCAGTTGTGTTGCTGCCATCAGATTCAAAATGAGCTCATATTTTCCATAAAATGATCAAAAAAATTCTCAGCTTCAACATCTCATATGTTGTTTATGTTCTACTGAGGAAAAAAAACATGGGTTTGCATTTGTTTTTATATACATTTTTCACAGCATCCCAACGTTTACGAACTGAAAACTTTAGGTATTAAGTTGCTGAAAGTGATCAGTGATATCTGTGTTCATGGTATGTACACTACGTATGGTGTTATCCTCTGTCAGATAAGGGGGAAAAACATGTCTCTTGTTTTATTGCAGTTTACACAGGCATAGGAACAGACACTATTTGTTCCACTGGGAAGCTTGGGAACAGGGAACCAAGTCCCTGCGGTCTGTAAATGTCCCTAGATACCAAGAACTTGAATATGAACCTTACTGTTTTCTTGCAATTCTTCATTTACTTTGGGCCTTTTTAACAATGAGATTTCTAAAGATAAAGCTAGAGTTTCAGGGATTAACTACCAATTTATAAGTATTAGGGATGTCCCAATGCCAATGCCAGTATCGGTACTCACTCCAATACTGGCCTATTTTGCTGTACTCGTACTCGTCAAATACCCGTGACAGCACCCGATAGGCTACCTAAGTTATTTACAACTCCATGCTTGCAGGGAAATAATCTTCAACGTGCCGGTTTTACATTTACTCCATCGGAGTGTGCGTATAATTTTAAATCAGAAGACGCCTTTCATTTCACAAGAACAGATTAAATGCATCTGACCCGTATCATGTCCCCAGGATACTTTTCAAAACGTCAGTGGTGGTTGGAGCGGACCACTTGTAAGAATCTGTGAAGTCCGACTGTCGTTTGACCAAGTGCAAAAGAATTGCAGTTTTCATATTCTTTAAAAAAAAAAACTAGTATTTGTTCAATAATCAACAACGTTATCTATAACAGATGCAGCCTCTCACAGACGGCAGGTGATTAATCAGACGTGTGCGCTGCTCCACGACTCCTGAACCAAACCACACACACCAAGGATCAGTTTTTTTATTGCAAAAAATATTGATAATTAGAATATGAAAAGGTATCACACAGCTGCGTCCACCTCCAACCACCCTCGTCGCCCCCATATCCGCGGCATCAAACTGAAGGCGTCTAAAAAGCAGGTGTTCGGACTTCAGCGCGCAGCAGTCCAGCTCCGTTTCTAACATCCAATCCACGGTCTGCTAACACCCTCAATAATTCAAATAATTAATATTTTACATGTACTATGTAAATACTTACATACATGTTTTCATCGACTTATTTTTATTTTGGCATAAAGAAAATAGATCCCACAATAAAACTACTAGGAAACAGCTAACAGTCACAAAAAAAAAAAAAAAATCCAACTTAGTTAGGATCACTCAACCTTCACAAAAAGTTGTACACTAGTTTTCACCAAAGTTGAAAATACATCTAAAAGAAGATCACCAGAAACCTGCTGTGACTTTTTAGCTAATAAAGCCAGGGTGTCTGCAAAAACCACAATCCTCTGTGTGACATCACATTCCCAAGTTCTGTCTGCATCACCTGAACACCAGAGATGCTTCTCCTCTACTTGGTTGGCAAAAAAGTGGTGTTGGGACATCCCAAAATAAGTATGTTACCATCTGCTCAGGCAGGAAATGTACAGACAGAAATTAAACGTACAGTACAACTTTCCAGCAACCTTTGATGGGTCCAACAGCACTGAGGTCAAATCTTTTCCTTACCAAGCAGGAGTAGGAGTCGTTGAGTCTGTGGTCTAAGGTGAGGCGCTGCAGCAGTTCAAACAGGGAGGCGTGGTCAAAGTTGCAGGGGTTAGCTGAAATAAAGTCATCCATGCCGTGCTTTTGGGCTCGATCAGCATCTGGTCATGATTAGGGAGAATCCCAGCCAATGAGAAGGCCGCAAACAGGGAGACAGAGAGCAAACAGAGATGAGCAGAGAGAAATTAAAAAAATGCTTCAATCTCACAATCATTTAATGTTTATAGCAAAGAAGTCAGCAGAAAACATGTTTATAGAATGGCCATGATAGTGTTGCTAAATTCTACAATATTCTATTAAAGCAATCAGTTTATAAATATTAGAGATTAGAACATGAGAACGGTTCACATGTGTACAGTGTGAAAATTTAGAAATAGTTATGATCCATATCCAGATTTCCATGTGTCACCAAAGGTGAATGAAGACAATTCTAGATACTACCTTCCTGTTGTCTTTTAGCCACTAAATAAACTTACTTTAAAGACTGCAGCTAAAAGATGGAGAACTAGAGACTGGCCTCAAGTGCCTCTCAAACCCCGACTCAGACTCCACGGAAGACAAAGAAAAGAAAAGTTTGATGTTGTGCGACAAAAAGAGACAAACTGTAGTCTGACCAGCGCCGGAGTAAGACGAGTCAACAACTGAGCAGCTTCTTTTTTTTCTTTCTACTTTTTAAATTGGAGGGAGCTCTGATCTGCTCTGGGAATAAGACCGGACCTGCAGTTGGCTTTCTTCTCGCTAACAAGCTAAATGTGATGTATGACAGAAATAAAGATGCATAATCTTGCAATAACAGATTTTTAGCATGTAAATGTAGCAGTATGACAGCCCGTAACTGTTCCAGGGAAAGATAAACACTCTGGCCACTTGTTATATTTAGTAGGTTCAGTAATTTCATGAGGTAATCCTGGTCTCAGCCTGTGAATTTGGATATTTGATCGACAAACCAGCCTGTTGTTACCGTTACCATACAGTTTATAAGTTTATTCAGCGATCAAACCGTAAACAACTTGCAGATTTATAACTTTATTACGTCAGTAGACATTGTGACTAACTCTGGGCTCAGACTGAGCGCAGTGCGGGTTTAACTAATAACCAACGCAGTCAAAGCAGCTCATGTGTGCACACTTTCTCTTTTTTTCACTTATTCACTTTTATTCACTTTTTCATGTTTTCCACATGAAGATAATATGAAAAAGCTATAAAACCACATATTAACATGTGAATCATAAGCAGATGTGGTTTTCACATGATTCACCTGTGAAGGCACATTTGCCTCATGCAGTCCACATGGTCAAGTTTTTATGTGTTCCACATGTGGAGCATGTGTGTTTATTTCTGTAAAGGGAGAAACATCAACTAAGTGGATTCAAATCTACTTAACTGACTCATTTCCAGTTATCGCAAACGCTTGATTGCAGTTGTTGCTGCTAAGGGTGGCCCAACCAGTTATTAGGTGTAGGGGACAATCACTTTTTCACGCAGGGCCATGGAGGTTTGGATTTTTTCCCCCTTACTAATAAAAATCTTCATTTAAAAACTGCATTTTGAGTTTACTTGTGCAATCTTTGTATAATATTTAAATTTCTTTGATAATCTGAAACATTTAAGTTTGACAAACATGCAAAAGAATAAGAAATCAGGAAACACTTTTTCACACAACTGAGCTATGTGATCTTTATGAAAGCTGGACTTTTGGGGAAAGTGTTAGAAGTTATCTGTTGATCCGAAGACTGAAGGTTAGTTTGAAGATGAAAGCATTATGTTCATATTTTCATCCCCCATCCTCACCCATACCTTTCAAATTTTTAACCTGTAGAAGTTGGCATAGACGCATCTTTTTCAATTCAAAACTATTTTCATTTCCTCTATGAAGCAGAAGTGGTTTGGTGGTTCTGCAGAAGATACTCTGAGCTTGCTCAGCAGAAGACATCCAGCGTGTTGCAGGTGGAAATCAGGAGAGGACAGCAGCTGCTGTTGCTGTGCTTCTGACATGCTGCTTTACTGCGTGGTCGATGTCAACAAGGTAGAAGACGGCAACACCAGGACCGAGTCTGAGTCCGCGCTGTAAGATTACACATTCTGACAGCTGACTGTGCAGCAGCAGTATTTTCTGCTGCAGAGGAAACATTCTGAAACTGTGAGTTTTATTCAAACACAATCAGAGACACACTCAACAAACATCATTTTTTCCAGCCTTGTGCTGTAACAGCCAGAGAAACCAGCCTGAAAAAAGGCTGACTGATTCTCATGGAGCCAGTGTGAAGTTTTAGGTTTGATATTTTTTCATCTTTTGTTAAAAACTGATCTGCTTGTACTTATTTCCCATGAGTAAATATTAGGGCTGGGTATTGGCAAAGACTTCATGCTACGATACGTATCACTAGGGATGTCCCGATACTGATGCCGGTATCAGTACTCGCTCCGATACTGGCCTATTTTGCTGTACTTGTAATCGCCAAATACTCGCTCTTGACAGCACCCGATACCTACAGTATAGAGCTCCGGGAGATACGCCGCCATGGCAGGTAAATACTCTTCAACATGAGCAGCATCGGCTTTGCCTTTACTCCGTTGGAGTTTATGTCTCATTTTAAATCAGAAGATGCTTTTCATCACACAAGGACAGATTAAATATATCTGACGTCATGTCACTGGGATTCTTTTTATAACGTTAGTGGCGGTCGGAGTGGACCACTGCTCCTGAAGACCAACTATCGTCTGACGAAGTGCAAAAGAACTGCAATTCTCATATTTCTAAGAAAATGATCCAAGTATTTGTTCAATAATCAACGTCATCTAGAACACTTTTTTCTGGTTTACTCCAGTAAAGCTGGAAGATGCAGGTGATTAATCAGACCCAAAATGCACCTCATCCGTCCGCTGCTCCACTCCTCCATATCAGAACCAAACCACACACCGCCACGGATCAATTTTATAGGCTATTGCCAAAAATATTGATAAACAGAATCAGACCACTTCCAACCACCATCTCAACTTGAGGTGTGTTGGCCGTCTGGTCTCCTCCACGCTGTCATCAAGCTGACAGCGTCTGAAAATCAGGTATTTGGACTTCAGCGTGCAGCAGTCCAGCTCCGTTTCTAATGTCAAACCAGCCGTCCCCAAACACCCGCAATGATTTAAAAAATGTATATATTATATGTACTAGGCAATTACTTATAGATATCAGCACAGTCTGCAGATATCACAGATGTGAAATTGGAAAACTTTATTTTGAAAAAAGGAAAAGAAACTAAAACCGTGTCACGTGTGCCATGTCAGTCATGAGAACAGCTGTGGAAGTTTAAAGACACACAACGTAACTTTTAGACCTTAAAAATCTGCGTTTGTGACTCGTTTTGATGTCACACCAACATTCATTATGCGCATTTCCGAGCCATCACTGCCCAGAGGCGTCCCGAGGCTCAGAAACAGCACTATGTAAGTTTCCCATCACGGGATGCGGCTGTGACGTTGCAGCTGACTGTTGGTTGCAGCACCGCGCCATGTACTAGCAACAGGACATGAACCAGGTATGAACGCTGCAGGCGTTTTGAACACGCTTCATGTTGGATTCGGTAAGGAAACGCAAGGAAACATTACCAGAGGAAGAGAGAGAGAGGAAGGGACAGAACAGGAGTTATGATAACACTGTCTTTTACTGGCTGGAGGGAATCACAGTACAGGTACGATGAAAGATGGATGCTAGTTTAGCCGCCGATAGGGGGCGCGTCACTGAGAAAACTGCAAAAGTTTTGCAGTTCACTTCTCTAAACAATAAATTGAAGATAATTCACAAATGAGGGGTGTATAAATACTGTAATGTTGGTGGTGTCGTGTTACTGCTCTCAACTTGTTTACAGCAACTGCTGCACTGCAACAGAGACGTCTGTGGTCTGAGATTAGTTTCAGCTAAACCCCCCTAGACTAGAAGTTCTTGCCACATAATAAGAATAATTTTGAGTTCATCAATTACTTTAAGATGAACTTGAAATCATCATGTTGGCAAACAATAATCTAATTTATGTGAAATTAATTATAACAAGTTAAGCTTAATCAGATTTATCAAGTTCAAAAAGTTCTACAAACAAACTTTTTTAGTTTATTCTACTTAATCACTCCTATTACTGAATACTTAACTTTTTTTGAGGCAGCAAGTTTGCGCAAATTTTTTAAGTAAAGCAAACTAGTTAGCATTTACAGTGTAGTAGTGATAAGGTGGTTGGGGGGGGCTCTTTAAGAGGCTTGGGCCAACTCTGGCACAGTGTGATATTAAAAATAAAAGTGCTTTTTTTTTTTTTTTTTTTTTTTTGTTTGTCTGCTTGCGTCGGGGGGGGGGGGGGGGGTGTATAAACTACAATAAAACATGCAGCATAATTAATTCTGACAGAAGCAGCTGAGAAACTTAACATATTCCTCCATAAATACCCGCTTCTACATCCAGCTGCAGCTGGACGGACTGTAACTCAGAAACAGCGGAGCTGGATGGATGTGAATGAAGGTTAGATGTTGCTTCACAGCAGTCAGAAGATTTGTCAGCCAGCGTCCTCTTCACTGCCCACCGAAGACACCCCAGCTGTCAGTCAAACACACCAAACAAAGAGCAGGCTGCTGGGAGCTTATTGTATCCCCTCAACAAGTCTCAGCTCCCCACCCCGACACCCTCCCCCGAAAATCTAAAAAGGTGACATTGCGGTGCCCCTTTGGTCTGTAACTGGTGGCCTGTCAGGTCCGTTTGATGTGAGTGAGCAGGAGAGGAGGCGGGAAGGCTGGACAGTAACATGCAGTGACATTAGTCAACCCCACGCGCCCGGGCTGGAGAAGGATGGCCCTGACAATGATTGATGGCTGATATTCATTTATAGATCCAGAGGAGGGGGACCATCAGGCAATGTCCTGGTCCTGACTTTGGTGGTCAAAAGCATTTGGGGCTATTTATCATGTGGCTTGCTTTTTATGGACATAAAGACATCTAGAGCCTTAGATCAACCCAGTCTCTGTCTAACGTACACTACAGTGAAACAAGGAGGACCTTTCAGTTCTCAAACTTTGAAAATTGGGTGTTTTAATGGCTGAGCTTATTTGAATCATATTTAGATTAACCTGTAAACTCTGAGCCAGTTCTTGCTTTTTCATTTTCTGTTTCAATGTAAAACTGCATAAAGAAGTTCAGGGTTTTTAATCCCAGCCAGCATCCAGACATTATTTTCAGTTCAGCCTCAGTTGTCAGAATATGAGGCTAAAATTATGTCAGATGAATGTATCAATAGAAATAACACCATAAAGGCCAAGCAGAACAAGAAAACACAGAACACACAGGCCAACAGTGACCGAGCCCTTTCTCATCTGCATCCTCTCAAGTCTAAGCTTTCAGGAGAAAAAATATTGGCATTGAAACAAACACAACAGAAAATATTTACATGCTTACAGTACACATTTTCCTCATTTCCAGTTATTTATGCTGCTATTTACCTACTATCCCCACAAAACCAACTCCAACTCAGCTGCTTTTTGGCGCCACTGTGCATAAAAACTACTTCATGGCTTTATTTCAACCATAGAGGACAATTATTTTTGTTCTTTTCAGACACAGATTGAGCTCGATCAACCTGCTGCAGAGCTGTTCTGCTCATTATCAGGCTGTATGGAGGATTTATGAGTGTTGCCGTCTGATGTGTGTTTAAAGACACATACCGTAACTTTAAGACCTTAAAAATACGCGTTTCTGACTCGTTTTGATGCCACAACAACATACGCATTTTCGAGCCATTACTGCCCTGGACGCCTCCCTGGTGAGGTGTTCCAGGCACGTCCCACCGGGACCAGACCCAGGGGGAGGCCCAGGACATGCTGGAGGGACTACGTCTCCCGGCTGGCCTGGGAACGCCTCGGGATTCCCCCGGATGAGCTGGCGGCTGTGGCCGGGGAGAGGAAAGTCTGGGCTTGCCTGCTTAGGCAGCTGCCCCCGCGACCTGACCTCGGATAGGTGGAAGAAGATAGATGAATGGATGGATGGATGGACCAGAGGACTCTCATTGAGGACCGCAGCACCAACAGGCCCATTTCACGATTTCCGGGTTTATTGCTTCGACGGGGTACACGGACTTCCGGTTACAGCATTCAATGGATGTTAACATGGCGCAGTCTAAAAACAAAAGCTTCTGCTGTGTACCCCAGTGCTCAAATTCCAGACAAAAACAGCCGTATTTACACTTTCACGAGTTTCCAAAAGACGAAGAGTTAAGAAGAAAATGGATTGTAGCAATACGACGTGACGAAGGAAAATATTTCAATATTCGTAAGGGCACTGACTCGCGCCCGCGCGACTACCTGTGAGCCGGAGCCCGGGAGGGAGGAGGTGTTTCGTGAGCTGACACTGTCACTGTGTGGTCCTATGTGCAGCTGAGCCAGGAGGAAGGAGGTGAGTGGTTCATCCTTGGCTTGAGTCCGGCTGCTACACATATTGTGAGCTACCACTGCACCAGTTATTTAGTTTGTGTGCTGCGAGTGACGCCGTCGCCAAGCAACAGAGTGAACTGAGTGATTCGGTCATGTTGTGAGATACGAGCAATGACTTGGAGCTCACTCAGGGCTACAGCACCACCTGCTGTAAAAATGAACGAAATGACTCGTTCAAGATTCATTCTTTTTACTGTTCGAGAGTAGAAGATCCGAGTCAGCCAAAAGAATCGGTCTTCCAATCACTTGTCACTGCTGAACAGTAGACCGGAAGTCCGTGTACCCCGTCAACACAATAAACCCGGAAATCGTGAAATGGGCCTACCAACCTGGTGACATCAGTGCTTAGAGAACTGCAACATGGCGGCACCCTTGTCCTAAAAACATAAAACTTTGCTACGTTTTTCTTTTATATGCTTATATTTCCACTTTAACCTAACAGAGGGATTAGTATTTATCAATCTAAGAAGAAAAATAATTTCACAATTCATAAGCATGTTGGTGAATCATAAAGAAGATGATAAGGGCCACTGAAATATATACAGTATATACACTGCCTGGCCAAAAAAAAAAAAGTCGCCACCTAGATTTAACTAAGCAAATGGGTATGGGCCTCGTATTGGATAATTACTGCATGGGCGATTATCTTTCAGCTGGCAACAAGTTATTTAACCCCAACTGGTGCAATAAGTTGCTTCTCATTTCATAAACAACAATGTGGAAAGACACATCCGTGGTCTTGGAAAAGATGTTAGTCTGTCTGAGAAGGGTCAGATCATTGGCATCAAGAGGTGAAAACATCTAAGGAGATGCAGAAACTACTAAAACTGGGTTCAGAACAGTCCAACGCATTATGAAAAACTGGAAGGATAGTGGACCATCGTCTTCCAGGAAGAAATGTGGCCGGAAAGGCAGATGAAGTGATGCAGCATCATGCCTAGTGCTACTGTATGAGCCTGTGGGGGCAGTGTGATGATCTGGGGTTGCTGCAGTTGCTCAGGTCCAGGTTCAGCAACAGTATGAGCTCAGATAATGAGGTCAGCTGATACCTGAATATACTGAATGACCAGGTTATTCCATCAATGGATGTTTCTTTCCCGATGGCACGGCCATATTCCAAGATGACCGTGCCAGAATTTATCGGGCTCAGATTGTGAAAGATGGTTCAGGGATCATCAAACATAATTTTCACACATGGATTGGCCACCACAGAGTCCAGACCTGAACCCCATTGAGAATCTTTGGGATGTGCTGTGGTCAGACTCTACAATCATCATCAAGATCTTGGTGAAAAATTGATGCAAAAGGATGCAAATAAATCTGGTGACATTGCAGAAGCTTCTGGAAACACAGCGAATGCTGCCGCAATCAAAGCTAAAGGCTCCAACCAAATGTTAAATGTTTGACCTTTTTTTTGTTATTGCTTCTGACTTAATTTTCAGAATTTGGACTTTTTCCGACTTAGTTTTTTTTTTTCTGAAAATAGTTAGAATACTGACTTTAATATCAGAGTTCAGACTTTCTCTGACCTTTTTTTTTTTTTTTTTTTTATTTTTGAGAATGAATTCAGAATTATGACTTTAATGTCAGAATTCTGACTTTTTATTTAAAAATGTAAAAAAAAAAAGATTCCCTTATTCTCAGAAATTGACCCCCCCACCCCATCAAAAAAAAACATTTTTCTGAAACGTTAGGATTCTGACTTTGTTCTCTGAATTCTGTGTTTTTATCCCCAGGATAGGCCCTATTCCTCTTCAGTATGGATCTGGTTGCTAAAAAAAAGAAACAAAGTCCATCATCAGAGGAAATTTAAGAAAATACACCACAAGATATTGGTGAATGAGGCCTATAACTTTAAAGGAAGGTGATTTTGTTCTCTGCCTGCACAAAAACAAAAGTAAACTACCTGAAATGTGAAAAAATAATCAAATAACGAAAATCTGAATGAGTTGAGGTGGTGAGTTAAAGATAAAGTCACCTCACAGCAAGAAGGTTCTGATACTACACTCCAAGCTGAGACGCTGAGGTGTTTGTATGTTCTCCTTGTTTATTAATTAATTTATTTGTAATTAACCCTTGAACTACCTGCTCTATTGTTCAGTAGAAAAAATTATAAAATAAATTATAGAAATATGGATCAAATTTGTTTGCAGTAAATGATTTGGTGTTGTAGGAATATCCCGGAGAAGAGCTTAGAATTGTAAAACTAAGTTTTAGATAATTGAAATCCACTTCCACTCACAGTGAAGATTTTTTTTTCTAAATGAGAAAAACACCCAAAGTTCAGAAATTCACTTCAGCTGCAGTTTAGCTTTGATATAATTTTGCCGTGTCAAAACAAGTGAAGCTGTGAGTGCACTAAAGGAGAGAAAGAGTGTAAACTGTGAAGCCAAGTTTCACATCTCAGCAGAGTGGAGCTTCCACTGCTGTCGATGTTGTCGATCTTTTAAAGCAGACTGTTTGGATTTGGGGTGGGGGTCGGAAGCGGAGTGACATGATGGCATATTATTCATTACACTGCTCCAGGTGTGAACCAGCACATAGTTATTTGGTAACATTGAGTGATTGCTGCCTGATTTAATTGTGTGGAAAAGACACTGTATTATTCATGACTTAGCACTTTTAACGTGGTAATTACCAGCTGCAGAGACCCAGTGGGACTCCAGGGGCTGTGTCAAAAAACAGCTCGTTCAGTAAGTTTACTTCCACTAAAGCAAGAGCATTTCTTTATTTATGGTTTTTGTTTACCCATTTTTATTTCTCAAACTACTATTAAACAAAATGTAACGTTCAGTCTGGGCAACTAGATTTGATTATCATTATCATCACTGAAAGTTTTTTTCTTTCCATTGCAGGATTCTGTCTGTGATTCCCTCAAAACTGATAGAGTGACACATAATAATATTACATGCAAGCAGACTGATCTATAAAGGTTTTTAAAAATGTTTTAAATATTTAAATAAACAATTATATACCAGTCACATTAATTTATCTTTTAAAAATCACTGTTGGTGTGTACAAAAAGTGATACTTTAGGGTTTTTTGCTCTGAGCTACAAGAGGAGAGCCTGGAAGGTTTGGCTGGCTTGAGGGAAAAGGTCTGAGTTTAGATTTTCCAGGTTCCAGGTAAAGACTTGCCTCTTTTTGTTTCACTCATACACATAGTTTCAACATAACCAGCTTTCTGGAAGGCACCCCTGATGTTTGATTTTGCTTTGATTAGTAAAATTCTGTGCATTTGTACAAAAGTGAGTAAGAAAGTTGACTAAGAAATGGTAAAACTATAAGCTGAGTTACAAACAGATTCAAAAAAGATCCTGTTAGAGCTGGGAACAATGGCATGACCAGCATAGGTCCTAAGCTTTGGGACTTTGGTACTCGCTGCTCTTCCAGGCCATTTGCATTAAGTAGCAGCATGCAGAAATATCAATAACACTGATAAATACTTAAGCTCGAACAACAACTGTCTTATTAAAATAGTGGTATTCAGGGTAAAAATGTAGTTTATCATTAACAGGCAGACAGTGGAAAGTGAGTTTACTATCAGGATCACATTGAAACAAAAGTAAACTAAATCCAGTTGGAACTAATTCTTCTGCTTACCATAGGCATTTGTGAAATAAGGCGCAGCGAACTTAGACTAGTCGATCCAGTTGACAATGACAGCTGAACACAAACAGCCATGCGTGAAGATATTTCAGCCACACATCAGAATGTGTTGTGTGTGAGAAGACAGCATTGTTTGGTAGCCCCATTTCCACCAAATGGTGCGGGTGGGACGGGACTGTTTTGGTGCAATAAAGTTCATAAATCAGGTTCTGTTGCATTTCCACTGTACCCTCGCCCAGAGGGCCACACATCAGCTGGAGAGCGATCACTTTTACTCCTTCAGAGGATATTTTGTTGAGTCGCCCTTCAGCATACATCCATATAATGGGAGAGACGGGGCAGCCTCTCTATAGCCCAGTGTTCACACCGGACGCTAATAAAATTATTTGCACGAATGAATTACATGTTAAGGCAATGTATAGATGTGAATAGAGGCGTGTTTACTTGGGGCAGAGCGTATTTCAACTATTAACTAGAGTTGAAAAAATTGAACTCGAGTGTTTTATATGGGCGAACAATACGGCCCCGTCACTGAAAATGAATGAGACGTGATGTGAATGGACCGGCGCTCTGCACTCTTCTATAGTGAGAAAAAAACGCTGCTCTTTTTTAAAATACCTAAATTTAACTGGCCAGGCAAAACCTTATTAACCAAAAGCTGCAGCCAATGTTAGATGGGATGAAACGTCACAACACCGACACTCTGCAGCGGTAACAAACGCTTGTACTGTAGTTCCCGGAGGAATATGCAGCTCTGTCATCGCTACATAAATAAATTGGGGTTGTTTGTTATCAGACATCAATATAATTCAATATGAGTCTGTTCTTAGGCTAGTGTAGTATTCAGTTTGGTCACTAGATGACGCTCCAGTACCAGGAGTTCAGCCTCAGCTGAAACAAACACTCGCTCTGTGTTGTGATCCAAAGAATGAAAACAGCAAAAAAGTGGTGAGTTACGAGTTGCGTTTAATCAGCTGGTTAAATTTTGGGAGGTGGAGGCGAGAAGACGGCAGAAACTCGTTAAACTGAGCTAAACTAGCTAGTGACAGCAGCCACGTTGTTTTGCTGGAAGCTGGAAGTTGTTGGAAGTTTTGCTGGAAGCGCTAACTAGCTGCAGCTAGCTTACTCACTGAAGGCAGGTGGACAGACGCTCCGCAACCGGAAAACAGCGCCTGTAGTTTGTATCCTGGAGGGATATGCAGCACCGATCCTCCCCGACAGAAGCCCATCAAACTGGGGTCAGGAAATCCCCTTGGAAGCAGCCGTCATTCAGACGTAACTCCTGGATCAGGTGTTCTCCATCGGAGCTCGGAGCTTGTCTGGAGAATCTGGTGGACCCAAACACGGCGATGTCTTTGGTTCTCCGACTTCTAAAGCAGGTACAACCCTACAACTCTCTCAAAGTACTCAAAATAACCAGGTTCTGCCATGTTCACCTGACTGAGGTGACTGATGAGTGACAAACCACGTGCGAATGGAGCATCTTATTCGCGCGTATCATAGGCTTCATTCACGTGTATTATTCGCTCCATTCACATGAAAAAAGCGCCTGAATCAAGTGAGTAAACATCCAGCATTCAAGCGTTAAAATTTAGGCACGTATGCGAATGGAGGCATCAGGTGTAAACACAGGGTAAAGCATATCTGCAGCAAAACTCCTTCATTTCATGAATGCTTTAAGTAGAATAAACAAACGAATGAGTTCTATTGAGTTCTATTGTCCTGTGAGTTCAGACTTTTGTGGATTGCGAGTTGTTGCTGTCTGGGCGAGCTGCTCTTCTCAGCTGTACTACGGAAGGGTGCATTGGGGGCACACAGCCTGTAGAGTGCAAAGGGAACCCCACAATAATTAACAAGAGTTAAATCTGAACTCACAGGACAATAGTACTCGTTCGTTCATTCCTTCTACTTAAAGAATTGATGAAATGAAGGAGTTTTGCTGCAGATGATGCCTTATAGAGAGGCTGCCCCGTCTCTCCCATTACATGAATGGCTAGGTGCAACTATACAAAATATCTTCCGAAGAGGTCAAAGTGATACAGAAATTTTACTGGTGAGTAAATGCTCGGATAAACTCCTAGAAATAAGGTCCAGATCGAAAAAATAGAAAGCTATATTTTAGTGGGGTGTTAATGTCCAGGTAATGAGATGAATGAAAAATTTGATTTACCATTTAATTTTTACAACGTACATGAAGCACACCTCATAATTTTTTAATCTGCAGTTGCTAGTTAACAGGACTGGAGCATGATGGGAAATTCTGAATGCTATGTCTCATTCACAAAAAGTTAGGCTGCTTCGGAGAGCGTGAACTACGTAAGGCACTCTGTAGCCTATGTAGTCTGTGCACTCTGAGTGTACAGACCCTAGAATGAGACATACCTTGAGTATCTTTGCCAAGAGTTTGGAACCACAAAAAAGCCATCATCAGTGGAGCACCAATACCTGGGTTCACCATGGCAACCACTGAAGGTGCAGTGTGTAACAAAACTAAAGGTCAATGGCAGAAAAATGTAATATATAACTCAAAACTGTGTTTGTATTGATGTGTGATCGCTGGTCTAGAATAGCTGTTATATGTTCATTTTCTTACAATGAGGTTTTTATATCTACTTTTTGGTATCCACATACATGGAGGCTGCCATATTTTTGCCACCAGGTTTACTACAGTGTCTCTGAATGGACAAAACAGTGTGTATGAAGTGGGAACCTTCTGAATTTGAAAATTGGGAATTACAGCACTGTTCGGGATAAGTAATGTCTTAAAAGACATTTAAAGTAGTTACCAGTAGTACCATCACAGCTACACCTGAGACCACTGATCCACTCACAGATGAAAACATCCTTATGTCTGGGAGAATTTTGGCCACTAATGGCCACTGTACATTCCCAACAGTGCTTGGCATATCAAATCATTGCTATACCTATCTTTACCAATACATATTAGTAATTCTTACACACTGTACTTTTAAAGAAATCTTTTAGAAGGTAAATGTATTGTACGACCAAACCATGATTGAACATCTTTAAGCTATTTCACACAGGCTGATCCAGAGGCAACAGTAGATCTCTACCATCACACGTTTAAGGAATTATAATCTCAGACATGTGTAGGCCTACGGACTTTCCAGGTGGCTCAACTCACCATTGTGTTTCTAAAATTTTTTGTTACCAATGTTATAAAGAAAAATCCTATTTACAAAAGAAAGTATCGCAGTGCAACGTATAAATCTTCCTGTGACATCATCTCATGCTCCCGCCGTGACAAGTCGGATAGGTAGTAGAGAATGTGAGTAACTGCAAAATGGTGCTGTTTGATGACATATTGATAAAGAAATTATCTCATAAATGTTGAAGTTATGAAACGTCCTCTAACAAACTTTACCATTGTAAATTTGGCTTCTAAATCTCTGGAAACACGTTAGTCCTACGGACAGTCCATGTCATTATTACATCGCAAATCACAGACATGGCCGATTTGCACAGACAGTCTTTGTAATTATTACAAATTACATGTTGTCCCTATATAATCCATCAGAATAGGGCTTAACATACATAAATATAGGGATTGCAGCATATTATCAAAGTGAAAATGTATTAAAGGCATTGTTCCATACCAATGAATAAATAAATAAATAAATACATTTACAGTTATTTATGCTTCTACGACTTGCAGGTAAAAATGAGTTTATTCAATTTTTCTCCCACCCAAACTGTGATTAAAAATTCATTTGAAGATAATTTAAGAAGTGTTGTGTATGTAAAATACCAGGTTATAACACCTTTAAAGCATAATTTTAAGTTGTCTATCTGCAGACAGTCACGACTTCACAAATTACAGGGCGATTTCTTTTCTTCTACAAAACTAGGCAAACTGTTTAAAAAGTTCTTTATTGACAATACTGTTTTCACATTGCTTGTGGTGTTCCTCAGGGATGAGTATTGGACCCAAATATGTGCATTTATTATTTCAATTATATTTGCAAGAATATCAAAATAATTGAAGTTACATCTGAGTATTTTTTGTTCTGCGGGGATTTAAAGTGCCCCTGGCATGAAATTTGCATTTTTTGAGGTTTTTGATCATATATTTCAGTTTCCCCAGCCTGCCTATGTTCCCTAAGGGGTTAAATTATAGATTCGTGTTTCCTTTTTCCCTGGGTGTGTCTGCCTACATGGCGAAGTTAGCATTCACAAATGGGCTGATTAGCAGTTCAGCCTATTTTACTCCTCACGCAGCTTGTGACGCCATGACTTCCAGCCAATTACCCCCTCTCCTTCGAACTACACTCTCCAAGTCTCTCCCTCCGAGACCTACAACAACAAACCAACATCATGGCGTCCTGTTGGCATCAGAACTGCCCTGTACCTGGTGTACAAAGGACAACAGCAATCTTTTTGTCCCACTGAAAAACTTGTGGATGATTTCATTTCTGCAGGAATGTGCTGACAGAACGAACAGAAAATCTCCCTGCAGCTCCGTCTCCTCCTCAGGAGGTTATAACAGCTTCCAGCCACCACGAAGAAACACAAAGTTTCTTATAAACATTTCTCATCATGTTTGTGTGTTTTATCTCTGAGGGAAACTGATGTTTGTGATTATTCGAGTTTATAATTCTTCCCGTTGTGCGCAAGTGTTCGGCTGCGTACATAGGCAATCAGGCCTTCATCATCATCATCATTGTGTCTGTATCGCTCCAGTCAGACGAATCTAACGAGCCGAACTAGTGTAATATACTGTATCTTTAGTATTAACTGTTAACTGAATTCGGGTCATGGGTAAAGTAAATAATCCAGGGAAACCTGTTGCTGGAATATGATGCTGTTTTCCTCTTAAAATCTATTCATACTGACTGCATCAGCGTCTGTCATGACCACCGTACGTCCTTTACAGATCCACAGAGGCTCAACATGAACTTCTTCAAGCCTGACGTGCAGCCGTGTTCAATAGAACACAGCAACTCTTTTTTTTTTTTTTTTTTTTACTCCAACATCAGTGTGTGGAGAGGCGCGTGTCTGCAGGTTAATGCTGAGTGCATGGGCGAATGTCTCCAGGTATCACTCCGCCTCCTCTCTGCCAGAGCACCATGACAACAGAAGCAAGCGTGCCTTCTGGTCCCGCCCATCGAACCTCGGTCATTGTATGCCGGTGCTAACAGTAGCGCTAACTTGTAGCGCCTACTATTCTATGACAAGGCTGAGTTACGGCGAACGATCCTTTCATACAGTATAGGGGATTATCACGCTTACCGGAAGTTCCCGGATTTTGGACACTTCCTCTTCCAGGCCATGTTTACGACAGCCGTTCCTGCTCTGTTATACTGTTTAAATCGGAAAAAATTCCAAACATACTCAAGTTTTCATTCTAGACTGAAATGATACTAAGGAAGAAGTGGATCAAAGCGATCGATTCGCCGCGGTAAGGGCCGAACTTTATAATAAAACACACGTTTGTTTGTCGCCGGTGGGGCACAACACCGGCACTTCACAGCATGCTAGCATTAGCCAGCTAGCGTTTACTGACGTGCTTAACATTGTGCGTCTTAAAACACACAAACATCTGAAAATCGGGTCTGTACCCCCCCGTTTCCAGTGGAACAACTGGGGACTGCCAAGAAAGGAGACGCTTTCAGATGCTTTCAGATGTTACAGGCTAACACGACTGTATAGTCTGCCGGCCACAAACAAACGTGTGTCGTTTTATTATAAAGTTCGGTCCTTTACCGCGGCGAATCGGTCGTTTTGATCCACTCCTTTCTTAGCATCACTTCAGTCTGGAATGAAAACTTGGCATTGGCGTTTATCCGATTTACAAAGTTTAACAGAGTAGTAGCTGGCGGACTACTGTTAGCAGGTTAGCATTAGCCAGCTTGATGACGTGCCTAACTTTGTGCGGCTAACTAAACGCTAGCTGGCTAATGCTAGCATGCCGGTGTTGTGCCCCACCGGCTACAAACAAACATGCTACGTTGTTTTATTATAAAGTGAGGCCCTTCAGTCTGGTGAATGGCTTTGATCCACTTCTTCCTTAGTATCACTTCAGTCTGGAGTCCGTGAAAATTTCAGTAGGGTTGGCATTTATTCACGTTATCTACGAAGTAAAGCAGGGACATTGAACTGGACCGGAAGTGGGCCGTCTAACTGTTTAAAACCGGAAGTTCGGAACACGGAAGCGTGATAATCCCCTATTGAGGTACTTAGAGTCTGACTAAAAAGTGACCAAAAGTCGCCTGGAATTTCATGCCACTGGCACTTTAAAGGGTCTGCTGGAGATAGTTACAGAAATGTGCAAATTAAAGGGACGATCTGACAAGAGCAAATGATAAATAAACCATAGTAAAACAAAGAGTTTATGTAAAGAAATTTCATGCTGTGGTGATAGCAATCAAATACATGGGAAATTTACATAAACTATGCTCACACTAAATTTCAAAAGGCATTTATACAGAGGAAGGTAAAATACTGTTCAATAGTTTGAACATATTAAAAAGACTGGGGTCTGGGGCAGCTTGTCAACACTGATATAAAAAAAGAAAGAAAAAAGATATATGGATAACTCACAAAACTAGTTACATGATCACACAAACTCCATTTTTATAATATGAAGCATTTGAATTACGAGTTAGGTTCAAACAGCTTAGCATCTATTTGTATGAGTAATTTGCTTGGTTTAATCAAACTTGTCTGGCTGCACTCAGTTTTATACAATTTAAAAATATTCCGTAACAACCCTCTGCAATCATCAGAGGTGTTCCCCAGGGCTCACGTATGGGGCTCCTAATCTTCATCTTGTTACTCAGCTAAATTAATTGTTTGTTTGTTTTGTTTGTTTGCTTGTTTTTTTTAATGAATTGCCTGTAAGGTATGGTGTCCTTGAGTGGTGAGGTAACCATACATAAATCCTTTCTCCTCTGTTACTGCCTCCCTTACCGGCTCAGAGGTAAATGTTCTGATCTAAAACCTTACATAAAAAAATCAATAATGATTCTGTAGAAAATATGCCTAACTAGAGAAGCACTCGGAGAGTGCAGACCTCTGCCAAGCAGCTCTTGTAATGATAATAAAGAATCCTTCAAAAAATTCCTGGATCCAGAAGGTGATCTGGATCACCACCAAAATTTAATGGGTTCATCCTTGGGCTGAGGCACACAGCTGGTGAAACTTTCAGGTCAATCCATCCAGTACTTTTTCGGTAAAGTTGCTGACAGACAGACAGACAAACAAACTAACGCTACCGAAAACATTACCTCCTTGGCAGTGGTAAATACAGGTACTACCCAAAAAATTTGAATATCGTGAAAAAATTAATGTATTTACATAATTCAACTTACAAGGTTCAATTTGCATATTGTATAGACAAATAACATGTGAATCAATATATTTCAAGCCTTTATTTGTTTGAATGTTGCTGATTAGAAGTTGCAGCTTAAGAAAACCTCTAAATCAAAAACTCCAAATTTTAGAATACTGTGAAAAGCTCCAGTATTGTAGGCTCAGACTGTCACATGCTAATCAGATAAGTAATCCAAAACATCTGCAAAAGTGCCCTGAGCCTTTAAAAAGTCCCTGTCTTGATTTGGAAGAATTCACAACCATGGGGAAGACTGCTGATCCGACAGTTGTGCAGAAAACCATCATTGACTCCCTGCACAAGGGGGGAAAGACACAAAAAGTGATAGCAAAAGAAGCTGGATGTTCTCTGAGTGCTGTCTCAAAGCACATAAATGGACAGTTAAGTGGAAGGAAGAAGTGTTGAAGAAAATGGTGTAGAAGCCGGAGGGCTGACAGCAGCCTGGAGAAGATGGTCAGGAAAGGGCCTTTCAAAAGTGTGGAGGAACTTCATAAAGAATGGACTGAGGCTGGAGTTACTGCTTCAAGAGAAACAGAACGCAGGCGGGTGCTGCACATGGGCTTCAAATGTCAAATTCCTGTTGTTAAGCCATTCCTCAACAGCAAGCTACGCCAGAAGCGCCTTAGCTGGGCTAGAGAAAAGAAGGACTGGGCTGTTGCCCAGTGGTCAAAAGTCCTCTTTTCTGATGAGAGCAAGTTTTGCATCTCATTTGGAAACAAAGGTCCCAGAGTCTGGAGGAAGACCGGAGAGGCGCTAGATAGAAGATGCATGAAGTCCAGTGTTAAGTTTTCCCCAGTCTGTGATGACCTGGGGTCCATGTCAGCTGCTGATGTTGGTCCTCTGAGCTTCATCAAGTCCAGCATAAACGCAGCCGTCTACCAGGACATGTTGGAGCACTTCATGCTTGCTTGCTCCAGTGGACCAGCAATACAACCAATGTCCTTTATTCCAGTGGGGGAAGTCCCTGAGATTCTGTTCTCTTTTTTATTACCTCTGCCACGGAGGTAATGTTTTCAGTAGTGTTGGTTTGTCCGTCCATCCATCCATCTGTAAGCAACTTTACAGATAAAGTACTGGACGGATTGACCTGAAATTTTCACCAGCTGTGTGCCTCAGCCCAAGGACGACCCCATTAAATTTTGGTGGTGATCATCTTCTGGAACCAGGAATGTTTTGAAGCATTCTTTATCATTTCGAGATAGGCCATATTGGAAAGGCTGTTGACGAAGCATGAGTGCCCCCTTGTGGCAGAAGTGTGCAGCTGCGCTACTGAGCACATGATCATCAGGATGCAGAAATGCAACTTATGAGCAGCAGTGAGCACAAGGAGAGAAGACTGTTGGACAGACTTCTAGCCAGGTGAACATGGTGAACTGTGTGCGTCTGTGAAGAACTGTAAGTAACTAGTTGTATTTCTGCCTGAACAGGATGTTTATTTAGCCTTTTATGTTATTTAGCTGATTTGCTTATTCAGAAGTGTTCCTCCATTCAACATGTGCCTTTTTATGCTACTAAGCTAGCTGACCTGTTACATGCCAGTAACTGTAACTGTTAGCCTTGAACACATATGCATGTTTAGTCCTGACTGGAAGGTATATTCCTGGCGAGGGAACTTATCCTTTTCGATTTATTATTACATTTTTTTTATTATTAGTAATAAACACCTTGAATATGTTTATTTGCAGAATGAATGTTCCTCATGGCTTTGTATTTCTGTGTTTATAGACCACACTCACTTTCATCCAGGCACCTTAACTAGCCTGGAATTCCTCACCTGTAAGCCTGTAAAGACAGTTAACTGTACAAGCGAGTCCTGTATGTTCTGACCGACACCACATGGTGAACATCAAACATCATTACCAACGCCTAAACAGTCTTACATGAACATCACCCTAATAGGCCAAATTTTGGGAATTTTTCCATATAACTTCATACAAATGGCCCAAGTGTTTGGTGAAAAATTACTCGAAAGGATCTCAATGAGTTCTATAATGTTTTGAAAGTTGATCCATATCCAGGAAAATTCTAAATACTATGATCCACAACACACAAAAAAAGGGAGTCAAGCTGCTTGGCAGAGGTCTGCGCTCTCCGAGTGCTTTTCTAGTTTTTTTATGTCTTTTGTTTTTTGTGGCTGTGGAATAAAGTTGACTTATTTGTCATCATTAAGTCCTTTTTCAGAAACATTTGCAGTGTTTCTAATTCTCAGAATCATACAAAGACTTAATTAGAAAAGACATATGTAGCATTAATGATGGCAGCTCAGCCTAAGCAGTTGTCTTCTGTGACAACAATGAATTAGGAAAATGAAGAGGGATGGACAGCATAACAAGGAAAGAAGAAAGAGAGGAAAGCACTTACCCTTTGAACCAGCTACAAGATAGCAGGGTCAGGGTTTACAAGAAGTGGGAGAAAAGGAAGAGGGAACAAACGGAGAAACATAAAGACACACAAACATAGCCACCAACACTTCAACACTACAGCAGGTTGACCACAGCAGAGCCGGCCCAAGGCAGAAGCTAAAGAACTGCTTGATATCTTGATATCTGAAATATATATATATATATATATATATATATATATATATATATATATATATATATGTGTGTATACACATATATACACAAAATTATTCACACCCTCCAATTGAAGAAAAGGGTAAATTTACAATAGTAGTTCATATGACAGGAAACTAAAGAAACTAATAATAAATAAAAATTTACAAAATTATAATGTGGTGAATTAAAGGCAGGGCGGATGATGTTTTCCAGGAGCATTTTTTACTATTTTGCTTAAAATCTCCTTCACACCCCATTTGCAGACAATTACGTAAATGCTCTGACACAAAAGTTAAAAAATGTAGTCACCTGTGAAATGGACAGGACCAAAAAAATCCAATTCAATTGTCTTGAACGACCTGTGCTTATTGATTGAATGATGATATGTCTAACAAACTCCATGTCCATTTGTCTCTCCACCCCCCTCACCCCTCCCCACGTTCTTACTCACTTGCTCGCTCACAACTCGCTGTGAATGCTAACTGCCGTTCGGCTATCTGTGTAGCTGTTTGCTCTTAAAATGCACCGAAGAGAAAAAAAACCGGATGTGGATCAAGTCATGGAGGTGTTGACGTTTGCAGCATGAATGTTTTAGACCGCAGAAGGAGTTGGAGGTGGGCAAATTAACACTTAACACACAACGTGGCTGTTTAGGCTAACAAGCTATCCACTCGGCTGTTATCGGTTATCTTCGCTCGTCGGCACACACGCTCCTGTACTCTGGAGGCGTGGTTTCAGGGTGTGTATCTTTTAAAATGTAACTTGCTCAAACCGTTTTTCTAGGATCCCCTACCCTGCCCTTAAATTATTGCTTTTGAATTGTGGTTGAAAATAATAATTAAAAGAAAAAAAAGCAAAACTGTCTCAGTCACATTAGAGCACCTTTCTCATGAACAGTGGACCAAAATACCTGTTAAAAAGTGCAGAAGTCTTTGTGAACATTAGAGGAAAACACCTGATTGCAGTGATTGCCTCAAAGTGATGCTCAACGATATTTCAGCTTTGGAGCCCCATCATGCTTCTTTACTTGTTTTATTTTTGTTTGTTTGTTTTTAATATTTATTTTGAACCACAATTAAAAGTCAGTGTCATGATTTTCATAGAAATTTTATTTATTACTACTTTTGTCAATTTCAACTTGCTTTACCAACAGCTGATTCTATTCCTTCTTTAACTGGAGGGTATGAATAATTATGAGGACGATTGGATATATAATTTTGATGAAGGGTTGAAAAAGACTTCTGATTAAACAAAAAAAGGAAAAGTTCTTCCAATTGCTTTTTGGGTGAGGTTTGTAAAGCAAACTGGTTAAGTTGTTTCCACTAAATGTCTGCTGATATTTTGTGCTACTTTAAATATAAGTTCAGTAATTTGGACTGCGTCACCTAATCATGTGGCGCCACCATGATGGACGTCAGCAGTGAACAACAGAAGAAGGAAAATTTAGCGACTGCGATTGTTTTTACTGGTTTTTCTAACTTGTTTTGAGAATATGGCAACAGCTTCTAGTTCAAGTCAATGTAATTTGTCAGTGGAAGTAGCACATCTAGTTTGGGCTGATAGGCAGCAATATTTATGGAAGTTAAAGTAGCTAGCTTAGAAACCGACCCTTTCCTCCCAGTTTTCCTCCTGCTGGTTTGTTGATCTGATCAGATCACCAACTCTGCCTAAATTCATGTCCCATGATTATTACCACACCGCAACCCCTGAACTGGAATAAGTACAGAAAATGAAAGAATGTACTGTAAAAAACAAAATAAGTACTGTGAAAAATAAGGGGTGGAGGGAAATAACAAAAAAGAGGACTGAAATAAAGTACAATTAGATATTAAATAAATGATAAAAATAAATAGATGAAAATAAATCTTGATAAATTGTATAGAAAGAGATAAATAAATAAATAAATAAAATATTTAAAAAGGCCAGAAGGGATTTCCAGCCAATTTGCAACACCCGGCATCAAGGGGTTAAAACCAATAGATATAGTGACATTGGTGTGATGTGTGTAAATTACCCAATAAAGCAAACTAATGGGTGTGTTACATTTATAGTGAATAAAATAATCAAGCTGCACTACTATTCAGGCACCAGAGGTACTGGTGGTCGGCCCCCACCCCCTAATCACATTTTGCTTAAGGCCTCGTATTGGCTTGGGCCGGCTCTGAACCGCAGAGAGGGAAGCAGCATGCAGAGGAAGAACATGTACAGTTTGTGACCACAACAAACCAGTGACAAAAATACTTTTACAGCAAAAACCAGAATGAAGGAGGCACAGGAGAAAACAAGAGCTGCTGAGCAACAAAAAAGAAAAAAGCTTACACTGGTAAAATATTGACTTTTCTCTCATCTCTCAGTTTTGTTTATGCAGTCAGCAAATAACTATATTTTTGTTGTCTTATACGAACAACAATTCAGCAGCTACATCTACTGTGGTTGCAAGATCACCAGTTCAGGACCTCATTTTCTTGCAATTACTCAAAGATATCTGTATGCGCAAGGTGAAAACTTACAGAACTGAGATATTGGTGCATCCAGCTGTGGAGCTGTGCCCCCTCTAGAGTTGAGTTTCTGGACCTGGGTGGGGGGCACCGGTTTGTGTGACTGGCCTGTGGCCCTGTACATGGCCTGCACCCATAAGATACGGTCCTGTTCGTCGTCACTGGCAAAGATCACAGTGTCCCCCTCCTTCACAGCGTTGAAGAAAGTCCGACCACCATCGAGGCCTGAGGATTAGACACATAATTTCCCTTAATAACATTCAGATTGTACTAAACTCTTTTTTGGACTTCTTCTGATACCTGGCTGAGGGTCTGTGTAGTCCACCGTGTAACCATCCAGCTGAAGAAGCTCCACCGGCTCAGCCTTCTTCTCTCTGTAGCTGCACATAGCAAAGGTGTACTGACTCACCTGTATGCAACAAAGAGAGGGAATTATTATTTAAGAGTCAGTTCAGAGAAAAATAGAAAGAAGTAAAGATATTTATTATTTAGAAAACTCATGGGGTAATGGCTGGTTTCCATGTTTTCTGCATCATCTTCAGTGTTGAAAATAATTTATTAGAACCTTAAACTCCATCAAAGCCAAAACCAAAACCCAGGTAAGGTTTCACAGTTCCCAGACTTCCTTTGATGGTCCACATTTTTCAGGCAGTGCATATCCATGAGATACACCACATGCACATCATCCAGCTGGATTTCACAGTGTGACCAACAAGTGATGCACTCGTACTTCTCCAAGAAGATGCAGCTTTAGTTGCAAAGGCTTCACGGGTTCTCTGAATCCTCGTGAGTCGCTTTATTTGCTACTTCTAGAGGTCAGAAAAGTCCCCTCCCAAAAGCTGCTGAGAAAATATACTAATTAATATTTTTTCCACTTTTTTTTTCTGAAATCGGTAAATTAACTCAAGTTCCATTTTTAATGAAAAGAAGAACACAAAAAATAAATTATTTTTCGTATAATTAATTTTGAAGGGTTGGAATTTTATTTAAAAGATCAGTCTGAAATAAACTACTAACTAGGAGCAAAGTAGATTTTCATGCATTGGCATTTCTTTTTTTATTAATCAACAGTATTAACAGGATAAAAAAAACAACCTTCAAATAAATTTTAGTCCTCATCAAAAATGCCAGATATTTCATTATTCAAATTATTTTAAAGTAACCTTTACCGATCTTGCATTTCAGAAAGCACAGCAAGATTATTTTAATATAAACAGTCCCGCCTCACTCCTAAGACACACCCCTTCATTCCCTCCACCTCCCAATGCAGAATCAAAGGTCTGACAGGCAGGTCCGTTGGACAATCCTAGAGGTGCACCCCACTTCAAGGATTGGTTGGAGTTTTCATTGAATATTTAGAGATTGGAATAATATTTTATTTTGATTAATGGTGGGTCTGTCTTGTATTTCAGAGTTCCATTACCTCGGGGATTCATAGCATTTTACCCTGTTAGAAAAATAGTGTAAGAATGCAACATCGGTAAGGGTTGCTTTAAGTCTTTAAATGCTGGTTATTTCCTGTACAACAGATTTTGGCTGGCTGAAGAGTTTATTTAAAAATCACTCTTAGTTTGTTCAACAAATAAAACCCATATAATATGTTTCATTCCATTTTTTCAAAGATTAATGACACATTTGATTAATCATTCTATGCTGTATCAATGGATTTCATTGTGGACCTTCTCTCCTTTCACACACATCAGCTTCCAAATTGTAATCACATTAATTACTGTGGGGGGGGGGAAGCTTGGAACATCTGACTTAATTAAGAAAACACAACAAATATTAAGACCCAATAAATTTATAAATGAAATAATATTAAAAAAAATAATCAATATGTTTCATTAAAGAGGAAATTTCTGTGTTCAGTAATGAGCATTTACTCTGACCTGTTCCACTTATCTCAGGACGGTTACAGTAGCGGGACTCATTTATCCCCTTTTTAAAGACAAGTTTGTTTTTCAAGTAACAAATAAATGTAAGCTGAGCTGAAAGCCAACAGGGATTTCGATTTTCTCAGATAAGAGGAAGCCGTCCGTCCACGCTGCGTATGAGAGGAGCAGTGGTTGGTGGTCCCGCGTTGCTAACAGGAGCAGCCGTGACACGGTGCTGTGGCCGGCCTGCTGTTACTGTAGCTGCCAGTCATACCAGCCTGTCGTCACAAATCACCGGGCCGGGCCAATGTCGCCACGTCTGCTGCTGCAAGTGGCAGCTCTCACTCAAGCTGCAGCTGCATTCTCTCTGTGTGTGTGTGTGTTATGTGTTGGATTTCCCCCGCGTGTGTGTGACAAATGAGATTCCCCAAGACAGCACTGATGACACCTGAGGCCAAGTAAAAGATGGAGGGAGCTGGTCTGACTCTCCAGCAGCTCCCTGGCCTCCAGGACACCACAAAGGCAAATCATATTCTAAAGTACTCACACCCCTCCACTCCCACCCCAAAACACCCAGCTCCTCTCTCTCTCTCTCTGCGTCTGCCTGCCTCTCTCTCTCAGCTGTCAGTCAGCAGGAAGACGGAGGGACAGTGATGGCTGTGATGAAGAATTAGAGAGGAAGGGGGAGTCAGAGCGACTGCTGCAGTCGTTTACGCTCACATCATTACTGAAAACACACTGACCTGAACTCTGGAGATGACTTGTTGGCTGTGGCAAACATGTACACAAATAAACTTCATCATCTAAGCCCTGAGAGGAAGTTCTTATCAGACCAAAACAACAATAAACACATAAATCATTAACGTCATCAGCGTTCCTGAACACAAACTGCTGTAAAATATAACACTGCTATTCACAGAATATGCTTAGTGGATATAACTTCATTTTAATTGGGAGTAATCTTAAATAAATGATATGAAACTGGAGTGCAAAAGGTTGAATAGATTGATGTAAATAAGGTACATGAAAAATAATGATTAGGTGCAACATACTTTGCAACTTTATACTTTAACTTTTGAGAGCTTATTAATAATTGAAATCACCCAGTGTTATTTGTATGGTTGAACAATAATTAAGATGACATAAAAATGTTCCTAATTATTGCAATAAATTGGTAAAAATGAGAAATAAACTATAATGTCATGCCCATTTCCCCATCATGAAAAATAAAATATCATTAAAACATCATCTCATATCTTCTCTGTGTTCTCAAGCTCCAAATCTCCGAAACTTGTTCTACCGGTTTAGCAATAATCCATCTTTCACTGTAGTTTCAGCATCTAGACAACATGTTTTAGACAAAAAAATGTAGTTCATCTGTTAAAATGGTGACTGATGATGAAGATGAAGGATTTATAATGATTGCTGGGGGTGTCATGTGACCGCTATTCAGTTACTGCTCATCCCTGCACCTGAAATCTAACGAGTTAGAGGAAGAGAAACTTCACAAAATCTCAATTTTCAACCCACATGATGATTTAGTCTCCCTTCCATAGAATAGAATAGAATACAGTAAATTAGAACAGAATAGAATAGAATCGAATAGAATCGAATAGAATAGAATTGTCTATTCTCTATTTTCTAGTTTCATCTCTAACTGAGATCCTTAGAAACTTTTTTGTGTCATTAAAAAAGAAAAAAAAAAAACCTACCAAATCAGGCATTTTTTTTTTTCAAACATACTTTCAAAAAGTACTCGGTAATTTCAAGTGTTACTAAGCTCCAAAAGTAAAAGTAAAAGCAGAAGCTTCATATAATAAATTTCTCCTTATTTGTTGTGCAAGTGAAAAGGATTATGGGAAACCCAGCGCCATCATCATCATCATTTTTCACCTACTTTTGTTCCAGAATTTTACTGAACAGAATGAAGCAAAAATAATCTGATCCTTACAAGGTGTTAAATCATTTTTATTCCTTTTTTTTTTCCTTTTTATTATCAAAACCAAACTAAGCTGAAGTTACAAAGTTGATTCTCCAGTCCTCAGTTAGCATGTTAAAGAGACTGTGTGTAATTTTTGACCCTGTGCTGGGACCTGCAGAGCTTCAGAAACCAAACCTCAGTGAACTGAGACAGCTAGAGAACAAGGGTAAAATGAACTAGTGTAAAAATAAAGCTTTCAGGATTTCAGTTAAAAGGGGTAGTTTGGAATTTTTGACATACAGGCTCATTTCCAACTCACCACTGGAGACCGAACGGGCAATCGGGTCATAATTATGTGATGAAAAACAGCTGTGAGAGGAAAATGGGAGAAAGAGCTGCAGATAAACGGCCAAGGACTGGAAAGAACAGAAGTTATCGCTCAGGTTTGGCTGTTGATGCTGGAGGAGGGAGGAGTGAGGAGGAGGCTGCCAGATGCTGCGCGTGTGCAGGTGCATGCTGGGATTTATATTTGGCCAAACGTGCATGAGCCTCCTCTGATGCATGCTCGGTAAAATGGGCAGAGGAAGTTTTCATCCGGGGATTTCCGGCGTACATGCCGAGAAGCGAACGTTGAAATGGAACATGACTCGATGACGTTTCACGAGTCCACGAACACACAAGTACGCACAAGTATGCACAAATAAGCACAAGTACGCACAAGTACGCAGATTGAGAAAAGACCAGTGAGTCATCCGGCAGCGGGTCTTGGATCGTCTGACAGCTCGTCTGGCTCATTACAGAAACCTAGTCTTCAGATCAAGAGTCTTTCTTTCTTTGATACCGTGAGTGAAACAAATAAACCTTGTCCATGTGTGCGGTTTCAGCTGAAAGTGGCTGAACTTTGCGTGCCGCTGAGCACAGAGCTTATGATGCAGCTGAGCACTGTTGTGGAAGATGCCACTGTGGACTGACTGCCTTTAAAACACAGAGTGGAGTTGTTGTTGTTTTTTTTTTCTTTTTTGTGTTATTTTTGGGTGGATTGGACTGGTGACATAAAAAAAACCTGAACTGGGTTTCTTTTTGTTTGGAACTGATTGAACTGAATGAAGTTAAAGGTACAGTATGTAAAAATTACTGACATCTAGTGGTAAAGATGGGTATTGCAAGAACAGATGTTTTCTTTCAAATGACTATGCACTGTTATGAATGTATGGTGGCTGTTAGTGGCCAAAATTCTCCCAGACATAAAGATGTTTTCATCTGTGAGTGGATCCAGTGGTCTCGGGTGTAGCTATGAGCGTACGAAAAGTAACTATTTTTATGTATTTTAAGGTATTACTGTTCCGAAAAATTCTCTAACTCCCATTAAACAAAGCTGGTACAGCAGTTTTAAAGTTCAGTGGATTCTTACTTCACTTGCATTTTTTTGTCCTTTCAGGGACACCGTAGTAAAAATGGTGGAACAAATTTGGCAGCCTCCATATGTGCACCACCCAGCAAGTAGATATAAATTACTCATTTCAAGAAAATAAACATAACAGCTATTCTAGTGCAGCGGTTATACAAAGACACAGTTTTGAATCATATATCACATTTTCCTGCCATTGACCTTTGATTTTTTACATACTGTACCTTTAAGCCAAGTACCTCCTTAAAAGACTGACTATCATTGTCCAGGCAGTGTTTTCTGTGTGTGTAAATACATTTGAATCTTGTGGAGAAAAATTGTGGTTGTTGGGTTTGATTCATTCAGTGTTTAGGGTGAGAAACAAACATCTGTTTTACATCCTTTGTGCGAGTTTTGTGTTCAAGCTCTTATATGACGAGAGACCTGGCTGGCACTCCAAAACCTTGATAGCACATCAAGTCCCACGCTCTCATTGGGCCAAAAGAGTGCACTGGCAAAGGATCATGGTCTATGTAGTTTAGTATGTTATGCTGTGCTGAGAGAGGACTGAAAACTATTATTTTTGCCTCACAACTAATACTGTGACAAGACCGCAATGGTGTCATGGCAATTTACGTGCCGCGATAAAGTGATATCAGCAGTATTGTGACACCTGTGATAGATAGTCTTGCTTTATGACTGATTTTCCTCGGATATTCTGTGGAGTGGATAAGATTGTTTTTAATGACAGGCTAGGTGGTTCCTATTTACATATGCTAGCAGTATCGGCGATTTCCTGCAACTACAATAATGGGATGAAATATGTTGAAACTGTCTCCAGTGATAAATAGTACCTTGGCTAACTCTAACAAGAAGCCCTTAGTCAAAATAATCAAAGTGACCAAAACAAAACAAGCTGATTTTAAGCCAAACTGGGAAAAGAGAATAGATTTAGTTGAAAAAATGCAGGAAAAAGATGAGGTGAGTTGAGGATGAGATTATGATTCATTCAGTGAAGAGTGAGCTTTTTCTGATCTGTAATCTGACTCAATGCCGTTTCTAAAGAGGGGCAATCCAGGCTCCGGCTGATTCTGATCTGATGAAGAGGGAGGATGAGGAGGTGACCTAAGGATAGACAAGCAGTGTGGAGAACAGGGGAAAGATGGGAAATGAGGCATGTTATAACTTCCAGAGAAAAGACTGAAGATGGAGAAGGAGAAGAAATAAACGGAGGAAAGGGAGGAAGAGATACTGCCAGATCTCACCATTTTGCCCCCTGATTCAAGTATAAAACAATATTCCTCCTCTATGGACACACTCATGCTAACTGAGGCATTTAAAGAAAATTTAGATTAAAATTTAAAGGGACTTGAGGCAAGATTAAGAAACGAAACTCGCGACTGGCGCTTCAGGTAACTGCAGCCACGAGCCAAGCCGTTACGGCAGCGTGCACAAACTGAAGCTATAATGTTGTTTTCTGACCTTTTTCTTCGTAGTTACACTTTTTAGTGTCTTTCAGTTGATCTGGATCGTTTGCTGACGGCAGAAGAATCCATAACTATCGCTTACAGTGTTTGAATTTACCGCGACCGTCTTCTTCCTGTATTACAACTGCGGATGTAGCGTCATCTGACGTCACGTCCGCAGGGCAGCGCGGGAAATTCAGACACCGAATTGCACACAAAAGGCAACGGAGAGAGACATGGGTGGAAACGTTATTTTTGGTATTTAGCGCTTCATCACCGATTAGTATATAAAAAAATGAACATGCATGTTTGTTTTTTTCAAATTCCTGCCTCAAGTCCCTTTAAATCTTTCCATCAGATTTAGTTTTTCTTTATGTATCAGTGAAAATATTCCCCTCAGACATGTCCAACATCCACATAACCTCTGCTATAATGATCCTAAGTTCCATTAGAAAGTAAAAATATTTAAATGAGAAATATTGCCTGTTTTAATCTGTTAATTTATGTAATTTTTTGTGTGGCAGGGGGCAGATTCTTCTTTCTGCTCTTTTTCATTTGACAAAGAAAGAAAGAAAGAAAGAAAGAAAGAGAGAAAGAGAGAAAGAAAGAAAGAAAGAAAGAAAGAAAGAAAGAAAGAAAGAAAGAAAGAAAGAAAGAAAGAAAGAAAGAAAGAAAGAAAGAAAGAAAGAAAGAAAGAAAGAAAGAAATTCTATTAATAAAGCCATATTTACCATTAAGATCATAGTTCTTTGTTCTCCTAAAGCACGGCTACTCAAATCAATTCCAACACAAGTTAATGAGTCACTGTGAAGAGCTTGATTGGCTATTGGATCTATTTGATTTTAGTCGGGTGTCTTGGAACAGGGAGACATGGAAAACCTGCTGGAATGCGGCCCTTATAGGACCGAACTGAGCCCTGTCCTAAAGGCTGTAAACAAAGGCCCAATCCCAATGTTCCCCCTTCTTTCAACCACTAGCCCTCACCCACTACCACTACACCCTCGAATAGGGGATTATCACGCTTACCGGAACTTCCCGGTATTTGGGCACTTCCTCTTCCGGGCCATTTTGACGACAGCCGTTTCTGCTCTGTTATACTGTTTAAATCGGATAAACTCCAAACATACTTAAAGTTGTACTTCCGTGGTCATTTCATTAATATTTCTGTGTTCTCCATTATTATTGAATGCATTCTGCATCGTTTCTGTTTAAAAAAACCTTCTGGTATCTTTGTATCCAGCTGTATTTGTATACTAGAAGAGAGGCTTGTGGTCCAACGGCAGCTTTTCCGGGTCCTTCTCATGAATTTCCGTCTGATTGGCTGCCTCCCATCAGTGTATGAAGGAAGCTCCGCCCTCCGCTCTCATTTCGCTACAGACAGGAAATAGAGCCGACAAACAAGTTTGTTCCGCCATGCTAACAAACAGTTAGCTAATTAGCTTCTCAACTCCGAAGCTACAGTCGTACAGTCTTTACTTCTAGTGTGTAGTGGAGGGTTACCTGCCTTCCAATGGACAGATAGAAACCCCACTTGGGATACGCTATTTGCAATGTAGGAGTGCAAGTCTGTTCCCGATTCGCTCTTTTCTTCGTATTGTTTCTCTAAAGAGAAAGCACAGCCGACTGGGGGCAACGCAACGCAAGCAAGTCAGCATTTGTAAGTAAACAAGGGGAAACCCTCCGTATTTCAGAAGGAGCAAGTTAAACGGGTTTTCAGTGGAAGGAGGCCTTTAAGTTTTCATTCCAGACTGAAGTGATACTGGATCAAAAGCTGGATCAAAGCGATCGATTCGCCGCGGTGGAGGGCCGAACTTTATAATAAAACACACGTTTGTTTGTCGCCGGTGGGGCACAACACCGGCACTTCACAGCATGCTAGCATTAGCCAGCTAGCGTTTACTGACGTGCTTTACATTGTGCGTCTTAAAACACACAAACATCTGAAAATCGGGTCTGTACCTCCCCGTTTCCAGTGGAACAACTGGGGACTGTCAAGAAAGGAGACACTTTCAGATGCTTGTGTGTTTTCAGCCGCACAAAGTTAAGCACGTCATCGAGCTGGCTAATGCTAGCCTGCCAACACGACTGTGCAGACTGCCGGCTACAAACCAAAGTGTGTCATTTTATTATAAAGTTCGTTCCTTCACCGCGGCGAATTGGTCGTTTTGATCCACTTCTTCCTTAGCATCACTTCAGTCTGGAATGAAAACTTGGCATTGGCGTTTATCCAATTTACAAAGTTTAACAGAGTAGTAGCTGGCGGACTACTGTTAGCAGGCTAGCATTAGCCAGCTTGATGACGTGCCTAACTTTGTGCAGCTGAAAACACACATGCATCTGAAAGCATCTCCTTTCTTGGCAGTCCCCAGTTGTTCCACTGGAAACGGGGAGGTACAGACCCGATTTTCAGATGTTTGTGTGTTTTAAGACGCACAAAGTTAAGCACGTCAGTAAACGCTAGCTGGCTAATGCTAGCATGCTGTGAAGTGCCGGTGTTGTGCCCCACCGGCGACAAACAAACGTGTGTTTTATTAAAAATTTCGGCCCTTCACCGCGGCGAATCGATCTCTGTGATCCACTTCTTCCTTAGTATCACTTCAGTCTAGAATGAAAACTTAAGTATGTTTGGAGTTTATCCGATTTAAACAGTATAACAGAGCAGGAACGGCTGTCGTTAAAATGGCCCGGAAGAGGAAGTGCCCAAATACCGGGAAGTTCCGGTAAGCTTGATAATCCCCTATTGAAGCCACAAGGGGTAGGGCTTTGTAATCTTCCCTAGGAATTGAGACACTACTTGCTGCATTTACGTTCAGGCACGTAAGCGACTGCGTGGTGACGTTTGCACATACGTCTCACCATAACAACACAGAGTTAACAGTTGCGGTCATTTTTCTTTTTTTTCATCATTCATCATGTTTTGGTTGTTTAATAAACAAAACCACACGGGGAAGAAGTCGCCATGACGACTGTTGTCTCTTGTAAACTGCCGAAAAAGCCTTTGCATGCTTTTCATCAGTATTTTAGCCTAGCTAGCGTGGCTAGTCTGGCTAACGTTACGAACAAATGTGTAATCTGTACATATGGACGTTTGTGAGTTTTCTTGTTCGAGTCCTGTCGCTCACGGGAGGTCACTGTTGTTCCCTTTTCTTTGGCTCTTCCTCAGCTAGTCAGCATCTGACGCCCCTCACTCTGAAGGGCTAGATTCATACCCACTATCCCTCGTTATGTCTACTACCCCTACATGCAAAAAGGAATTGGGACAGTACCTTCACGGGATGGCGCAAAATTTAGGGGTAGGGCTAAAAAGTAGGGCTAGTGGGTGTATTGGGACGCACCCTAAACTTGTAAGTCTGGAAAGATGAGGAAGATACAACAGTGAATAAATATATGACCATTCATGGCAGCTTTGTTGGGATGTCTTGTGTCTTTTGTTTAAATACAGTACAACCTGTTGTCATGTGTACAAGGTTGCCTTGTTCTAACTCAGCAGCTGCATTTACATAGAGCAGGGGTCCCCAAGTCCAGTCTTTGAGAGCTACTATCCTGCACATTTTGGTTGCATCCCTTTTCCATCACACCTGAATCAAATGAATGGCTCGTTAACGGGCCTCTGCAGAGCTGATTGACGTGCGCATGAAGGGATTAGCCATTTGATTCAGGTGTGTGGGAGAAGGTATGCTCTAAAAATGGCAGGATAGTAGCGCTCAGGGACCGGACTTACACCCCCGACAAAGAGCCAAAAATACTGATTGCTTTCGGTTTAAAAACTCTATCGGAATGAAAATCATCCATCTAAACACCTCTTTCTAAATAAAAAGTGATGAACCGAAAGTGTTTTTATTTGGTTTCACGTGGGTAGAATATTTTTTTTTCCCCAACTGATCATGGTACCATGCAAATTCTGAATCAGAAAGTTGTGATGTTGCGTTCTGTCAGTGCATGCTCTAACTTGCCATAATAGTGATGTTTCCTCACTTTGGAAGATGGAAGTGAACAACGAAAATTTCCTTGACAGTGGCAGAAAGTTTGTCTTTAATTCAAACTCTGTCTCTATGCCTTTTTCTCTTTGTTGTTTGCAGTAGGAGTGCATGAGTATCAGCTGCTGCTGGATTAATGTCCCGCAGAAACCACAACAACCGTGACCATTAGTTTTTAGACCTCTGTCTTTAAAACATAACGTGATGTAAACACCTTTCTGCACATGTCAGACAGGACCATTCTGCTTAGATGTTGGCGCATGTACACACCAGATGCGGAATGAGTCCCCAAACGGACTGAGTCTTCCGGACTATGCTTTCTGAATGCGCCCTAAGAGTCTACCAACCATTGGCATCCAAACCAAACAGTTCAAACCCCAAGCAAGAACGTCACCAAGAAATGAGAACAGCACTGTCCACTTTAGAGCTTCTGCTCATTTCTCAGCTTCAAACAAACCACACAAACAAGGTATCATATGAAAGCAGAGACTCTGCTGGTTACAAAGACGTCTGTCTCATCACTGCGGGACAAAAACTAGCAGCCAATCAGAAATCAGCTCTTACTTTTACTGTTTCGTGGTGAAAGGTTTTATTCCAGCTCTAAAACAAACTGCAGATGAGTTCTCCTATGACTCTGCCTTTGTTTGAAATGAGTCCTGACGGTCCTGCTGGTTTCCATGGAGATGAAGGAGGTTTTATAGTGAATTATTCACTGTTCCCATCATATACTGTTGGGCTTCACTTCTTTCTGGATCCTCATGGTGTTTCTAAGGTGAATTTGGGGTTTGTCCCTGGTTTCTCCTGACTGACCGTTGATAGAAATGTTCATTATCATCACTGGCCAATGGCCTCTTGAGATATTTACCTGTGTAACACCTCTTTTAAAACAACTGTAAAACAGCTTAGCTTCACTTTATTTTAACCTTCTACTGTATCACAGTTCCTCATCATCCTGTACATTACTCATTCCTAGATGAACTGGGCTGCTGTCCTCTGGTTTTCACTGAGAATAATGTAGTTTTTTCTCAGGAGAAGATAAATTTACATTTTCCATTGTGTTCCAGATGCATTTACTCTGACAAGGGATGGGCGATACCAAAATTTTTCCTGTCGACAACACCAGCTTATGGTACTTTTTCATCGATACCGACACTTTCTGTCCCTTATAAAGACAATCACATATATATACAGTTTGCATTAAAGCTAGGGTTGGCAATGTTGAAAAAACGGTATGAGCAAGCGACAGTTTAAAACACCCCACCTGAAACCACACCTTCAGAGCGCAGGGACGTGTGCACCGATGTTTTACGTGCAGGTTAACGATAACAACCGAGTGGATAGCTCGTTAGCTTGATGGTAAACAGCTGACAAACCACATTTTTAAGAGCTTTAATCCACTCACCTCCAACTCCTTCTGCGGTCTAAAAAGTCCACACTGCAAATGTCAACGCCCAGGAAACTTAATCCGTATCTGTTGTTATGTTTTGTTTTGTTTTGTTTTGCATTTTAGGCGCAGCAGCAGTTAGCAGTCCGTTAGCTATATTTGTTTGCACTGAGCGGCACACAGGAGGGTCATGTGGGAGACAGAGAGAGGGGAGGGACACAGACGAGACACAAAGGCATCGATCGTTCTTTCTATAAGTTGCGAATGACCAACTCCTGCCTTTTTCAGTGTGAATAGCAGGGGTTGGTCAGAGTTTTTACAGACCTGCAGCTCTCACAGAGGTCTGCTCTGTCAGGATGGAAGGACCATTTCAAACAGTACAACCAAAAGTGTTTCTAGCAGGATTACCAACTCTGGCTTTAATATCTTGAATACAAGGGCAATATTAGATATAAGAAAATTTGAAAACAGAAGACAGGAAAGAAATACTTTTAAAATAATAATGAATTATAATGACGAGAAATTAAACAAAAATAAAATTAAAAACATCTTTCAATTATCAAATAACTTAAGTACAGTTTAAGATTATTTACATTTATTCAGTGGAAATGCTAAAATATAAAATGTAATAGTAACATTATAAATCTACCGAAACATAATGTACAATAACCTGCATTAAGGCACTGAAAAATAACAAAACATCATCATCATCACTAACAGTCGCGGCATCATCATGACATCTGACAGGCTACCATCATATGATACAGAAATTAGGATCTGGCTGCTTTCACATCATTTCATTACCTAAAACGCTTAGAAATGGAAAAAAATTGCATGTTTTGTATCTACAGATACAGATATTGTGGTATCGTGTATCGGGTGCTTTCATACGCTACCTGATATCAATATATACTTCAGAAGCCTAGGATCATCTGCTGGAGCCGGTGGCCAGTAAGTTGTGCAGTTTATGTTCATTTTATAGCCAATGTAGAAAAACAAAGTGCCCAAAATAGGCTACTGTACAAAAATCAAAGAATAAAAATAAAACGATAAAAACAATTAACATATAAGCAGACTGAAAGGTGTAAAGTTAAAGCAAATGTCCAGCTCAGCTATGTTTAAAAGCCATAGAAGTGAGTCTTAAGCAAAGACTTCAAACTATAAAGTGTCAGAGCAGCTCTGATGTGAAGAGGAAGGCTATTTCACAATTTAGGAGCAGTAACAGAAAAAGCTGTCGCCCCTATCTCGCCCCTAGAATAAGCCTGGAAGATTCAACTCCAGTTAAAAACCTCAAGGCTCAAGCTGGAGTGTGGGCTTCATTTATTTTGTGTATGTCACTTTGGACAGGAGGCAGAAATGATTTAAAATACTTCCTCCTCATCATAACATTAAAGAATCATCAAATGCAATATGATAATGAAGTCAGAAGCTGTTTCACATTAACATTAAACAGGAAACAGATGATAATATAGTTTGAAACTGGGTGCGTTTACATGGAGACTTTTTTTCCCTTTCTGAATGAAATCATTCTGATTGAGGATTTCAGGGCAGCTGTTTACATGGGAACTAATTCATTCTGATCTGGCGTGTACGTACGTCAATATTTATTCAGAATAATCCTGCCAGACATGCGCAAAATGATGTAAATCACGTTATTTATTAAAGACGGAGGTCTACAAACTGCTGATTGTCACAGTCGTTGTGGTTTCTGCAGGACTTTAATCAAGCAGCAGCCGATACTCATGCACTCCTGCTGGAAACAAACAAGAGGAAAAGCTGTAGAGACAGAGTTTGAATTAAAAACAAACTTTCTGTCGCTGTCCAGGGAATTACGTTGTTCACAGCTATCTGTCAAAGTGAGGAAACGTCACTTGCACGTACCCTAAGCGCACAACCTCACAACTTTCTGGTTCAGCGTTTACATGATGCCCCGTTCGGTTTGGGTAGAGGAATATTCTACCCCTGTGAAACCGAATGAAAATTCATTCGGTTCGGCACTTTTCATTCGGAAAAAGGTGTTTATATGGATCATTTTCATTCCGAAAGAGCTTTTAAACCGAAAGCAATCGGTATATTTGGGTCAATGTAAACGAAGCTACTGATGTTCCAGAAACATGGAATAGTTTCCGCATAATGTCCATTACACACATTCGCAAAAAGACACTTATGAATTGTAGAAAGCTTAAGTCACAACCAAAGACTAAAAAAAAAAAAGGACGCAGTATCCAGTCACGTCTGAATAGGGGAAAATAAAGCCCGTTGGGCGTTTCCCACCGTCGTCATCTTGCCGTGTCGCTAGTGTAGTCACTCCTGGAAAATACTAAAATGGGCAAAGCGCAGCCTCGGGGCCAATGACTGACAGCTGACATACTCGAAACTAACAAGAACTAACATAGATTAGCCTCCTAAGTGGCGGGCTAAAGGTAAGGCATGTTTGGACTTCTTGTTGGCTGCTAAAAACAACCCTTTTGCTACTCTGCTGCAGACTGAAACTTAACTGAGAGCAAACAAAGAGCTAACTGTTAGCCACCGGCCGGTAGCGCAGCATCCTGTCTGCTGCCTGTCAGTCAAAAGGACACGCCCCTAATTATGTGTAATTAATTCTTTTTTGATATATACTTTTTTCATCCCAATTAGGAAATTCATTCTCTGCATTTTCACCCATGTCAGGTTGAAACTGAGAGCAGTGGGCTGCTATTTAAAGCGCCAGGGGAGCAGTTGGTGGGGGTCAGGGACCTTGCTCAAGGGTCCACAGTGGTTCACTTGGGTGCCGTGTCGGGGACTCAAACCTGGGTCTGCCGCACCAAAGCCTGCAACATTAACCACTACACTATCCACGCAATTTCAAGATTAATTTACATCGAAACAGATGAGTTATAAAAAAAATTCACCCCCCTCACAGTTGACATGATGGTAAACTTGACCTATTAAACCTAAAATGATTTTTGGAACTAGGCTGTAAACATGCTTATATCTGCTGAAAACAAGTTTATTTCTGTTGTAAACGTGTATTTCTGCTGTGAAGTTGGCCTTTTAAACATGGGAGTCCATCGGGATTTGCTCTGTTTTGGAGCCAGCTCCTTGCGGATCAAGAAAGATCTACAAATATTAAATTTAACTTCCAGGCTTCAGTCTTTTCCAGTGGAGTTTGCCCCTTGGTCACAACAACAAACTCTAAAATGCATTTTGCATAAACCGCCTAATTCTTCACTTTAAAACTTGAAAACCATCATGGAGAACAATTTCACTGATCTAAACTAGTCTTTTCTCCAGACTGAACATGTCAATTCTCCTACATCAGTCAGAATACAGACATACAACTAGTCTGGGGCAGATTAATTAGCACTGGTTTACATCTACAGGGAGTAAATCCCAGTCAGGGAGGTAAAACTGGGATGAGCCATCCACCAATCAAAGAAAAAAACCCTGCAGATTTACTTCTGCAGCTTCTCTAAAACAGCAACAAAGCGTGCACCACCAGCACAGAAATGCACAGATCCAGCCTCTTGCGCCTCACGACAAACATCCACGCACATTCAGACAGACACAAAAACAAACACACACACACATGAATGTGCAGTCTATTGACCAGTATTTGTCACTTGCTATTTATTTAGCTGGGAGCAAGTTGGAGGCTTCAAGTTGGCTGCGCTCAGGCTTTTCTAGCTGCAAGTGTTAGACCAGCTAGTGTTCACTCCACTTTGTCAATCCCCTGTCAACTTGTAGCTCTGAGACATATCCTTTCTAACACATAAGAGACAGGCCTACCCTGCCCACCCCCTCCCCCCCCTGCCTGCTGCCCACCTCCCAGTGCAGAGCCACCAGGAAATGGCTGCTACCACCCCATCCTTTACACCCACCCTCCCTCCCCCCCCCCCAACCCCAGCTATCTCCTGACAAAAGCCTGCTTGCCCTCTCCATCATTCATCTGACAGCCGAGGGAAGACAGCTTGGCTGCATCTCTCCTCCTCGCTGCACACACAACATGTGGTCGGTGGAAACATTACAAGCATACAGCTGAAGACTGCTCATGTGATGAAGTCGCTGAGCTCATCCTCATCCTACTCTCCTCACTCTAAATCTCTGCTTTGGGTTTTAGATTTAATGCAAGGGCAGATTCGTTACTCCGTCCACTCCCGAACCGCTACGATATACAAGATACCGATAAACAGACGGATGGAAACTTTAGACGGCATGTTCTACAGAAAACATCCAAACACCCCCCACATTTGGGATTCAGGGAGATAAAACTACGCTTAAAAATCTTCCGAGTTTGGAGATGCATGAATTACTGAAAGTCCGAACATGGGGGTGGGGGTGATTAGCAACTGCCCCATATTCATAGTCTACAGACCCTCAGCTCAGCCGGCCCAGGTACGATTGCTGGCCTGGGACCCCCTGCTGCATGTCATTCCCCTACTTTCTCTGAACCCCTTTCCTGTCCATACACTGCAGTATAAAGGCCACAACAGCCTGAAAAATACTTAAAAAATAGAACATTAAGATTTAAATCTGACCTCAGAGAGAAATGGGACTGAAAATAATCTGAAAATAAACCCAAAAACCCACTGAGCCTGGAGGAAAAATAGCTATAATAGCTTTAATATAATATAATGTGATATATAATATATATTATATTATATTATATTATATTATATTATATTATATTATATTATATTATATTATATTATATTATATTATGATAACAATAATGATCAGAAGAAGAGGCAAATGCTGCAATAAAGATATAATTACTATATTCTATCATTAACTTCCATTTAAAAATAATAAAAGTAATAATAATAATAATAATAATAATAATAATAATATTAGTGACATTGAAAATATATTATTAAAATGCATATTATATTATATTATATTATATTATGTTAAAAATAATTATTAGAAAAAGAAGAAATGCTTCAATGTGAAGATAAAATTCTGATATTCTTTTATAAACTTCCATTTGGAAATAATAACATACAGCAAAATAGAAAATATAACATTAAAATACATTATATTATATTATATTAATAATATTATATTAATAATAGAAGAAGAAAATTCTGCAATAAATATAATTATGATACTCTATCATTAACTTCCATTTGAAAATGATAATATATAGCAACATCGAAAAAATTTTATCAAAATGCATATTATATTATATTATATTATATTATATTATATTATATTATATTATATTATATTATATTATATTATCTCTTAATTTCTAATCGGACATATTTGTTTTATTATTTCTTTATTAGCTGATGAGATGAGTTGACTGTTTCTTTAATGTGATTTAATGTTTACTAATATCAAAGAGAGAAACAACGTTTCGTATCATCTGAAGTCAGCAGACTGAAGCTGATGTCTCACAGAGACCAGATGATCGGGTTCTGATGGACAGAAAGATGGCTAGTCTGCGGATGCAAGTTAGAAAACATTTGTTTTCTTTTTCAGGGGGCAAACTGAGGACACGTTCATAAACTCTTCTGTTTCTGATCATTTTATTTAAATAAATCAATAATACAGCACATACCTGGACCAACACGAAGAATCTCTTCTTCCATCTTTTCCACACATTTTTGCCGATGGCCCAAAGGTACCTGAGGAACGTGGGGGGGGGGGGGGGGGGGGTGGGGGGGGGGGGGGGTTGAAGTGGGAGAAAAAAAGACTTTTATGATTTCTTCTTCTTTTTTGGCTGGTCTGTGTGAGTGATGGCATCAGAGGTGTAACAGCTGAGGAGAGGAGGGATACACTGACCTCTTTTGGTAAAACACTATTACTGCAATTAAACGTGGCATTTTTAAACACGACCATCTATCTCACAGTTTTTCTGTTTGTTTTGTTTACATATTTTATGCCATGGCCGTGACTCCTTCAGGTGGGACAGTGAACGATGTGCCATCACCTCCATAGTCCTCCAGGTGAGCCCTCTAAATGGACAACAGCCTGTATCACCTCACTTACACCTGAACACCGTGTAAAACTGCCTGAAAGGAATAATCCAGGACCTTGAAAAAAAAACAAAACATGCAAGACTACTGAAGGGTTTATGATTCTAAAGAACATATTTCATTTTCATATTTTCCAATATCTGACCTCCGGTTGAAATTAAACACCCAAATAATATAATACTACATTCAGCAGTAAAATAATAAGCTAGAAGTTCATCCATTATTTCCTTATATATAAAACTCTGCTGGAAATTTCCTATTTTCACTCTTTTTTTTGGGGGGGGGGGTGTTAGGATTTCAGCTTAAAGCCAAATTCATTGGAGTCATTATTCATGATAAACTAAATTATGTAAAAATAATTGAAAAAAAAAACTATTGCATTGCAAAAAATCCCCTCATTCCGGTCTGTCAGAAATGATTGTTTATATTGTTCTATAATTGCACCACATGTAACATACTGTGTTCATATAAAACAAAAACTAATTCAATCCTTTTGTTACAAAAGAAAGTCATGATATTAACTAAAAACCCTTTTGTGAAACATCTAAATGAACAATTTGTTCAATTACAGTATGTAAACTCAAATTTAGTGAATTGGTTGATTGTACAGTAGATTAATCCTAACAATGGAGAAGAACCAATTTCCTCCCAATATCCAGGATTAAGAAAAACAAATGATCTAAGAAGTGATTTTTCTTTTTTTTCTTTCTTCTTTTTTTTTTTTTTTAGATAAGAAGCAACACCAACTCTGTTTCCCTTACGGTACGAAACTTTGTCATGATTGTTCTGTAAATATCAACATGTGTGATTTGTTGAAAGTGTTTAAAAACATGTATAAAATAAGATAATGATGAAGAACAAAAAAAAAATGAAAAAGAAAAAAAATGAAAATGCAAGAAAAAATCATAAAATTGGAATTTGGTGAAATAAAATGTGTGTTTGGAAATAATTATTTAAAAAAAGAAAACAAAGGAACCAAACTGTCACAGACACATTAGAGCAACTTTCCCAACAGGTCTTTAACATTACAGAAAAAACTTTGCAGCCGCATTATGCTTGTTTACTTGTTTTGTTTTTTGTGTAATTTTTAAAAGATTTTTTCAAACCAAAATTAAAAATTAATGTCATGATTTTTATAGAACTTTTATCTATTTTTTCTTTTGTCAATTTAATCTTATTTAACTTACAACTGATTTTTTCCCCTTCTTTAATAGGAAGGTATGAATAATTTTGAGGATGACTGTGTGTATATATATGTATGTATATATATATATATATACATACATATATATAAATATATAAATATATATATATATACATATATATATATATATACACAATAGTAGTAATAAAATAATAAATAAAATAATGAAGATTCATAAAAGTGAAAATAAGATGTATAAGGAAATTTTTATAATGACGACCTGGAGAAGTAATATAATTGACTTAGTTTAACTAGTAAAATATAAATCTGGTTTGAGGTTTTTTATATGTTTATTTTTCCCATGTTTGGAAAAAGAGGAAGATGTTCCCTGAGCTTCAGCCTCCACCCTTTTTATCCTGTTTATTATTTTGTCTGTTACGTGCCTCCATTGGAGGAGTCAATGAGCTATTTTCAATCTATCATTAAAAAACGTCTGCTCTTTCCTCCATGGCCATCCTGCCTTAGTTTACCACCATCGACAAGCCGTTGTGTCCCTGTGCTTCTAGAGAAACCAGATTCCACAGGGTGAAACATGCAGGGCTGCACGTGGTGTGAGAGGCTGAATCGTACAGAGCAGCCACCTCTGAGCTCCCAAAAGAGAGCATAAGGAGGGAGGAGAGGAGTGAATTCCTCTCAGCGACAGATAGAAGAGCAAAGCAATGATACATGAAGCGCGTGTGCTTCATTGTGCATAACATACCATGACGTGACTCGGCTTGGATTTTCTCCCTCAGTAAACAGACCGCCACAGAGGTCTCACTGTACATGCACATGCACATCCCACTTCCTTTCCCTCAACATTCGGCCGGTGCAGTTATAAGGTCACATCCTGGCCGACTGACACTTTGCACCTGTTGCACTAAAAATGTTGGTGTTGTTTTAAAGGGGAAACTCAGTAACTTTTTTACCTCAATAAATGCTTTTCGGAATCCCCGTGGGGCGAAACAAAGTGTTTACAGAGCGATTCAATGTCGCCCCCCTCCTCGCCGGTGCTTCTGGCCTGCGAGCAGCCCTATGCAACTTTGCCTGCACCGACCCGAGCAGAACTTGCGACAACAGAAACCGCTGTACGGTACTCAGGTCCCCTATCTACCGAGCTGCTTCCAGCTCTGATTTTAACCAGACTACCAGCGCTAATTCAAAGAAAACATTTCTTTAGCTTCACACCACCTAAACACGGCTCCTGGCTCTCATAACCAACTCTTTGCTGGACCAGAGTGATTCACGTAGCTTGCGCTGCCTGGGCGCCGGGTGAAGCATCACTGCTTCAGGCTCAATAATCACTTGTCACGTCCGCAAAAAGTAAATAAAAGTTCGTATTCTTACCTGCTACCCGCCAACACCAGAGAAAAATATAATCCACGGCATATTTACCCGCAAATCGCTGGTAAAACGTCCCGTTTCAGAAGATACAGGACTTTGCTTTGAGCAGAGGGAGATGCGGTGCTGCTACCAACGCAGCAAAGTAGCATCAACAAGCTAGAAAAAGCTTAGAAATATATCCAGGGATCAAAATATTGGAAAGACAGGTAGAGAAGCCGTCTGTGTGCTGTGGGGGGTGTAAGGGGGGTTGAACTTTACGACAGTGAAAGGACGCCACTAGGGGGAGCCCCGAGCTGAAGTTACTGAGTTCTGCTTTAAGAGTGACACAGCTGTTAATTTGTGTCTAACATGCAACTTTAGAGATTTTCATTCCTGGTTCTGTTGCATAATTTGGCAAAGAGAATATTCCAATGAATGGTTCGTAACACCATCCGTCATAATTAAAGGTCCCCAACTAGGAATGTTCGATTTTGTTTTGTTTTTTTTACTGATATCCAATATCGTCCAACTCTTAAATTCAGATATCTGATATTAACCGATACTGATATATGCAGACAATTTTGAGGTTGTCTCTCTCATATTTTGAGATACAACTATACTCTGCTCTGGGGCAGAGATCCCAAAATATCCTGAACTCAGCCAGAGGAGTTCATTCTGGGCATCTTGCTGCCAGATATCAGATACTAGCAGGTAAATGGTAAAAGGACTGTACTTATATGGCGCTTTTCTAGTCATACTGACCACTCAAAGCGCTTTGCACTGCAGGTCGCATTCACCCAGTCACACACACATTCACACCCTGATAGGCACATCAAGAGGCAACATGTGGTTCAGTTTCTTGCTCAAGGACACTTTGGCTTGTAGTCTGGAATCGATCCCCCAACCCTCTGGTTGAAAGACAACTGCTCCTCCACCTGAGCTACAGCTATTAGCCAACATGTGGCTAATTCTAGTGTTTCTGAAAACTTGGTAACTTAACCAACAACTTAAAACCAGACATATTATAAGCAGCTTCAAAGCAAGTCAGTCTGTAGCAGCAGCAGCAGCTGCACCATAGTCACATGACTCTGAAAGGAATGCTGGGATATGAAGTTCGTCCACAAGAACACGGACTTTTCTACATGCTGGACCAATGCTAATGCTAGAAGATCTTGCGAGATGTCATTCTTCCATTATAAAATCTTGCAAGATTCAGTTGGTAAAATATCAGTCCAAACAAACGATATCGATATTTTCCAATATCACATTTTAAAGCCAATATTGGCCAATGATATTGGTAAGCCAATAATATTGAACAGCCCTATCCACAACATAACTTTTCAGCCTTAAATATGTGTGTTTCTGACTTGTTTTGATGACACACCAACATTCATTATGCACATTTTTGGAGTCGTCACGGCCCAGCGGCATCCTGAGCTGAGAAACCGCAACTTTGCAACTTTTCCATCTGGGACGCAGCGTGATGTTGCAGCTGAGTATTGGTTTTGTATCGCATCAGGTATGGCAAACAGGTATTAAACACACCGGTGTTTTAAACATGCATCATGGCAGATTCAGCAAAGAAGCACAAGAAAACATTATGAGAGGAAGAGAGGAAAAGAAAGAGAGGAAGGAACAGAACAGGAGTCAAGATAAGACTGTTTTTTACTGGCTGGAGTGAATCAGTGCAAGTAGGATGAAGATGGATGCTAGTTTAGCTGTCGATGGGGGCCGCGTTACTGAGAAAATTGCATTCTTAATAATAATTTGGAAATTTAAAAAAAAAAGTTTCTTTTATTTGCTTGATTGTGGTTGTTGCTGCTGCACAGAAAAGACTGAGGCAGCAGAAGAACGAGTGTGAAGGAAAGAGATTTTCCTTCTCTATTGATTAATTAGAAATTCCAGAAAAGACAAGATCAGAATATAGAAGTGACGAGAAATCAGACTATTTCCAGCAGAAGGAAAAGATGTTTCTCCAGAGTAACGCAACACTGGTCAGACCAAATCTTTGTGTGGCTCTTTATGTTTTCGTCTTTGTTGTGTTTTAATGGACAAATTGTAAATTCAGTAAGGATAAGGTATGATTAATAGTTATTCAAATTATTTCTTTCTATTTTGGCCTGTTGCAAGAATGAACAGAAAAAATGTAAAAAAATAAAATAAAATGCACATTTAGCCTCGAAGAAACTTCTGGACAAATGTTTTTACAGTTCTTTGTAAGTGTTGTCAGATTATGAGGCTAAAATTATGTCAAATTAATGTAAATAAATAGAAATTGCACCAAAGGCCAAACAAAAAAAACAAAATGATAATAGTTTTTACTTCATCCCATTTGGGAAAGTTAGGCTGTATGTTCCACTCATCTATAGTACATGTAGATATACTACAGAGCAGTAGGCTGCCATAATTCAGTACACAGGGAGCAGTTTGGGGGTTGAGTCTTGCTCAGGGATCAACGTGGTTCACTTCTGTTTGCAGACTTCTGTCAGCAGCTCCTGCGGTGACAAACTGAAAGGAGGTGAGAAGTGGTCCGGTCGAGGTGATGGGACAGGTGGTATCAAAGGCAGCAGTGAGGTTGGGGAGGATGAATGAACTCACGTGGTCAGAGTTTGTGGCGGTGAAGGGATAGACTGGGAGCTGTGGTGGGCTCTGGCGCTAAACCGGAGGGATTTTAGAGCTCGCAGCTGAGTCCGAAACTGATTTCTTCAAAGTGGGAGAGACTGAGGCTGTTGTGAAGAAGGAGGGGGCAGTGCTGGTTTCCACTGAGGCGTTAATTATGTTCACCAGGAAGGCAGGCAGACCAGTTCCGACAGTGCAGCAGGCATGATGCAGGTGGCGTTGTTGCATATAAACAATCAGTCAGAATATCTTTATTGTCATTTCAACAAGTAAAACCAAGTTATGATTTCTCTGTGCTGTTCAATATATATGTAATATATATATAATATATAATATAGTCTCATCCGACCAGAGAATCTTATTTCTCACAGTCTGGGAGTCCTTCATTGGTTTTTTGGCAAACTCTATGTGGGCTTTCATATGTCTGCACTGAGGAGAGGCTTCCATCGGGCCACTCTGCCATGAAGCCCCGACTGGTGGAGGCTGCAGTCATAGTTGACTTTGTGGAACTTTCTCCATCTCCCTACTGCATCTCTGGAGCTCAGCCACAGTGATCTTTGGCTTCTTCTTTACTCTCACCAAGGCTCTTCTCCATTGATTGCTCAGTTTGGCTGGACGGCCGGGTCTAGGAAGAGTTCTGGTCGTCCCAAACTTCTTCCATTTAAGGACTATGGAGGCCACCGTGCTCTTAGGAACCTTTAATGCTGCAGAAATTCTTTTGTAACCTTGTTCAGATCTGTGCCTCACCACAATTCTGTCTCTGAGCTCCTTGGACAGTTCCTTCCACCTCATGATCCTCATTTGCTCTGAGATGCACTGTGAGCTGGAAGGTCTGATTTAGACAGGTGTGTGCTTTTCCTAATCAGGTCCAATCAGTTTCATTAAACACAGCTGGACTCCAATGAAGGAGTAGAACCATCTCAAGGAGGATCAGAAGAAATGGACAGCCTGTGAGTTAAATATGAGTGTCACTGCAAAGGGTCTGAATACTTTTGACCATGTGATATTTCAGTTTTTCTTTTTTAATAAATTTGCAAAAATATCTACATTTGTTTTTTTCTGTCAAGATGGGTCGTTGAATGTACATTGCTTGCGTTTTTATCTCCCTATGTGACCCCTGCCCCTGGGACCGCAGATGGAAATTAGCCTTCAACTAGAATCTGGTGTGTTTACATTCATGTATTTCTCATGTCTGTCCATTAACATGCACTGTCCCAATAAAATGAAATTATAAACTAAACATTAATGAGAAATGAAATAAACTTTTTGATTTTAGCAAATGGCTGCAATGAAACAAAGAGTAAAAAGTTTAAAGGGGTCTGAATACTTTCCGTACCCACTGTATAAGCGATAGCACCCTGGGGCGCAGCAATTCAGTTTTAAGTTTTAAGGGTTAATTTAATGTTTTTATTTGGCCCTTTAACCACATGGAAAATAAAACAACTACAAAAAAATAAACAAAAATCATTTGCAAAAATGTTACAGTTTTACCATGCGGTATGTGGGAATGATTGCAGTGCAAAAGGAATCCACCAGGAGGAGAACCCAAGACCAGACTGGAGTTTTGAGCAATGCTTTTACCATAAAACGAGGCAATAGATCTCAGAAACTGTATTTGTCAAATATGTGTGCTTAAGTGTTAAAGAGCTAAACTTACCCACAATGCTTCATGTTCTGGGGTTTGTCCATGCGAATGGCCAGTTTGATCTTGAGGTCACTGTCTGGGCAGCCTTTAGAAACCGTCATCTTGTGGAGTTCACACTGCTTGGGACTGTTGGGAGTTGGGTGAAGCACCACCTGGGAATAATTACATCACAATGAACGTGAGCTACAGCTGAAAAGTTAATTAAACCTTGTCAAAATAAATGAGTTGCTCACCCTTCCTAGCTCTTTATCTTCCAGAGCCAGCACCCCCGTGCTCTCAGTGAACAGCTTCACCTTTACAGCAGGTAATGGCTGGGTGGTAGTAAAGTCCCCCTGCGTACCCCAACTACACACAAATATACACAAAGACAGAAAAAAAAAGGGACCATGTTAAAGAAAATAGATGTCAGTCGCATCAGTTAGCTTGGATACTGGCCAAAGACTTCCTGTTTATTCTAGTCTGAATTACTCTGGTATAGTCCCGATCCCAGTTTCTAGCTCAGAACCTCCATGATGTGAGGAGACAGAAAGCCAAAACTGTGTTTGCATTTAATGCATCTCTCCGTCTCGCCGTGAACCTGGTCTACTGTACCACTACGCTTTCCACTGTCTTCAGAACATCTGCCCTCCTTCCTTCTTGAATAAACAAATTAATCGTCTGTCTTTATTGTCTTTGTAAAAGAACTCAATTGAAACTGCATTCCCCAAAATGCAAAACTAAACAAATAATAAAAACAGTCATGTCATTCAGTCATTTTATGTACCACTTATCCAGTTCAGGGTCGCAGGAGTCTATCCCAGCTATAATCAGGCAGGAGGGGGGTACACCCTGGACAGGTTGCCAGTCGCATACACGGGAAGAACATGCAAACTCCACACAGGAGGGTCGCTGTTGGAATATTTTGACCCCCCCCCAGCCAGGAATTGAACTAGCAACCTTCTTACTGTGAGGCTGCAGTGCGAACCACCACACTGTGATATTTGGCGGAGCTTGTTGGGGAAAATCAAGCTTTAATCATGTCATTTAATGTCGTTATCTCCTGATCTGGTACAGTAGATGGCAGTGCCAGAGAAGCATAGAAATCATGTACAGTGGTGAAGCAGGAATTCTAGGTTCGGCACAGATATGGGGAACAACGAAGCGATCGAAAGCAAAGAAATCCAGGCAGCTCATGTTAGAGCAAAGTGTCACAATCGATCAAACACATGATCAACAGGCAACTTCGGTGGCATCTGTTCCAAGTGAAGGTGGGCCGAGCCGTCGGCATCACAGTGCATCATGTGGGGGGCTCGGGCATCTGGTCAGGATGCCGCCTGGACGCCTCCCTGGTGAGGTGTTCCAGGCACGTCCCAAAAGGACAAGGCCCCGGGGAAGACCCAAGACACGCTGGAGGGACTACGTCTCTCAGCTGACCTGGGAACGCCTTGGGATCCCAGACAAACAGCAAGAGGGAGGGAGGGAGGGATGGATGGATGGATGAATGGATGGATGGATGGATGGATGGATGGATGGATGGATGGATGGATGGATGGATGGATGGATGGATGGATGGATGGATGGATGGATGAATGGATGGATGGATGGATGGATGGATGGATGGATGGATGGATGGATGGATGGATGGATGGATGGATGGATGGATGGATGGATGGATGGATGGATGGATGAATGGATGGATGGATGGATGAATGGATGGATGGATGGGTTACGTTGTGAAACAAATTTACTGTTGCATTTTAGTGACTATTTTGCCACCAAAACCCTTTCCTCAGTGTTGTCTCTGTTGTTTCATAGAAGTAAACAGATGTTTAGATGTTCAAAGTGTCACTAAAGTAAAAAATATTGGCATCAGTCACTTTTCTGCTTAAAGTGCCTCATTGCACAAAGTACTAGTTTTCTGTATGTACAAAAGTAGCATTTTTGCTGCAACTACCCTATGTTCTACTGCAGATTACTAAAGATAGGAAAAGCAAGAAACAACCTTTTTTTCTAAAGAAAGAAGAGGGTCTACACCTTCATTTGGTAGTTTCCACGTTTCTGCAGTCCTACAGTAGAACTCAATATTCTGCGGGTCCTGAAAGATGAGCCAAAATGCTCCAAAAGGCTGGCAGTATGGGGCTCTCTGCTGTAACTATGGCTGGCAGCCAATGAGTTAATGTAGAGTCCCGTGACCAGGGTGACCAGATGTTCTGTTTTACTGGTATTGGTCCTCTTTTTCAGAACTAAAAACTCTGCTTACACTATAGTATTCAGATGTTTTTGATTCTTTTAAATCCTGTCCTGTTTCTGCTGAAGTAACGTTTGAGTTTAGGTGGAGTTTAGTTGTACGTTTGATCTTTTTGCTTTATAGTTGTTCGTCATCCTTTTTGTTTACCATTCGGGATGTTTTGCTTGTTGTTTTAGCCTCAGCTCCCCCTGACAACACCATGCTAAGCAATGAATGAAAAGTAAATCTAGAGATGTGTTGCTGACCAGCCTGAGGATCAAACTTCGATATCATCAATTCTCCATCAATCAGCTTTAATTGTAAATACTGGAGCTTCTGACTGAATCTGGGAAGAGAGGAAGTGAAGAGGCGGTCAGTGGGTGGTAACCATGGAAACGGGATGGGATCTCCGATCAAGTGTCTGACACAGCAGTCCTGTCAGTTTCATAACAGAAACCTTTTAATCATTTCAATAAAACTGCTGATAACAAGGACAGAAGCGCTGCTGTCAGTGTGTTTCCTTCCACACAGACCAACTTTTCACTCCGTCAAACGAAGACTTTGATGCAACTGCAGTGACACTGAACTCAGGCTTTGCCTCTGAGCCCACGGATAAACCAGGTACAAATGTTAAAGCTCAGAGGGGACTGAAGGTTGAAGAGACATGAAATAATCACAACAATAACAATAATCATGACACTATCTCATTAATCACTGATCATTTTCATACAGTCACCCATAACAATCCATTATCACATCAATCACCACAGCTCCTTGTTACTGTGATCACTATTCATATATTATTATTGTTGTTATTATTATGAATAAGAATTTATATTTTGATTTATTTATTTATTTAGGGGTTTTTTTGTTACTTTTGGGGGGCTGTGGGCTCAGGAGCCAAAGACACCCTTTAAATAAAACAAAAAAAAAAAGAGAGAAAAAAACCCCACTATCCCTCCTCCATACTGTTATTACTGCAATCCATCATTGTACCCACTGATATTATTATTATTATTATTATTATTATTATTATTTATTTATTTTATTTATTCATTTATTTTTGCAAAGCTGTAAGTTGGTATTGCTGTATTCATTTTTTTGACTGCCCATGTCACTGTATTGTTTTTTTGTACAATAAAAAAAGAAAAGAAAAAATTAGAAACATGAAAAAAAGCACCAGCAGGAGGAACAGCAGTGCCCAGTAGGAGTATTAGTATGATGTTAACTATAGTATTTATAGTATGAAGGTGATGAGCTTCTTTGTTGGTATGACATAACAGGCATGGCTCTTTAGTTGGTGGACTTCTGTTATGCTCAGCAGTGGAACGTTCTCTGTTTCAGCAGTGCAAAAAAAAAAAGTACCATCGCTGCAACGGGGTTACACTCTCCTGCCATATCCAGAAGGTGCCTCCCACCAGGCACATAATTCTCCATTAGAATCAGTTTTCCACAGCGCTTCCTCGTGATAACGGGATCATTTATCTTATTATCTCGAGAAAAAGTTTGTTTTCTCAAGAAAATGGATTATTCAAATGCGGGGGTGTGAGGGCACTGGAGCTGTTCCATCACAGAACTGATACAGAGACAAACATTCGTCCGTCTCACTCATAGACCCAGATCAGCCGTACACTGTGTGTTTGGACTGTCCGGGGACGCCACAAGAGAACCCACGTATAGCTGGAGAGCAGGTTCCACCCAGAAACCTTCTTGTTGATACATATAAATAATAAAACTGTGAAAAGTGTGGACGTTGATATTGGCTTTTATGAAGTGTGTTTGTGGTCTACTGGGAGCAGTGCTGGTTTCCAGTTTAACTGCTGCATGAATCAAGGCTCCTTCTCACTGTGGGTGCAGCAGCCTGTCGCTGCTCTGCAGACCATCAGATGGAGGAACATCCATCACTGATCTTACAGACAGATATGACGATTAGGGCTGGGGAAAAAAATCGATACACTGAAATATCGCAATATTTTCATATGCTGATATCATACTGATATGTAAAAATGTGGTATAGATCTATTTTACTAATGAAATCCCGCAAGATTCCGTGGCTGAACAACAAAACCTTGCGGGGTTTCGTGAAATCTCGTGAGATTTCACCGTAATCTTATGAAATCTCGCGAGATTTCGTTGGTAAAATAGATCAATATTGCATTTTTGAATCTCTATATGAAATCTGCATATGAAAATATCGCGATTTTTCAGTGTATCGATTTTTTTCCCAGCCCTCATGACAATGCATGTGTTTTAATGCTGAGAGGCAACTGCACACGTTTAGCGTGAGTAACCTGGTCCTGCACACGCGTGTGTGTGTGTAAACGTGTGCAGGCGCCTGCTCTCTGTGAGGAGACCATCAGTGATGATGATGCTTGCAGACAGTGAACTTCGTCATGCCTGAGGACAGCGTGCTGCTCACAGATCACAGCTGGAGGAACTTTCTGACCGACGTGTGAAATGTGACCAACACATGCAGATTAAGATCACTCAGATAAATCACAGAGTGGGGGTTATTTGCTTCCTTGCCATGCGTGCATGTGTGTTGCGCATACGTGGGCTTTGAGGCTTCAGCTTGGTCAGTCTGCAGTTTATGTCCACCATCCACTTCCATGGTGCAGTACACTATCCTGTTTGGAGCCAAGGACCTCAGACCCTGTACCTCTACTATCACCACCTGGAAAAGAGACAGTTTAAGACAAAAGAGGGAGCATTTGAGCAGACACGGAAACAGTTTAGTCTTGCACAGTAACTGTGACTGTGTAGTAGGGCTGCACAATTAATCGTTAAAAAAAAGCAGGATCTAAATTCACACATACATGTGATCTCATTTCTGCCCACAACGATTCTGAAGCATTTTTAATCACAAATAAAATTTCCCATTCTTCCCGGATTTTTTTTCAAGAGCCCTCAAATGCAGCACTGCCGCTGCCTCCCCACCCCTAATCAATGGTAAAGAACTACAAGTATGCATCTGCCAAAGACGTGCTCCAACAAAGCTCTTGTGCAAACACATGCTTTATTTTGAACCACCTTTTGAATAGATTGTTTTGTTAAAGTTTATTTGTCCAAAAAAAATCGTGATTCCCATTTTTCCCAGAATCGTGCTGCCCTAGTTCAGGGCATAATCTAACAGGACGGTCAGTACCAAGAAATATGACGATTAACTGACATGGTGTGTTATCCTGCTGGAAGCAGCATCAGAAGATGCTCCACTGTGGTCATAAAGGGACGGACATGGTTGGCTGTGGTGGTTAAACCGCCATGTTGGTACTAAGGAGCCCAAAGTGGGCCAAGAAAACCTCCCCCACACCATTACACCAGCAGTAGAACAGCAGCCTGAAGCACTGATACAAGACTACGTACAGTAGAACAGTACTTGCTCACCGTGCTGCTGTGGTATGCTGTGTTTACCATGATACGTGATACAAACATATTTCACTGTCACAGAATACAATAATACAAACTTTATGTACCAGTAATCATTTTTATACACTTATTTCCTGCAGTAGAATCAACTTTTGTGTCATCTCCTCTCTGTAAAGAGCTTTACAGAGAAAAACTCTACACATAAGAGATTCAAAGCTTAAAAACAATTATCAAAGTCATTTGCAAACAGCAGGAAAGTACGATGAATGGCAATAACAGCAAAAACAACTCACAAGTGAGTCATCTCCAAGACTTCCCAGCACATTTCCAGATCTATCAGTCACATTTTTCCTAAAATGCTTTCTGCCCAGGCTGAGACGCCAGGTTTCACATTTGCTGCAGGCTTTTTTCTCCCATTCTTTTTCTATTTTATTGCTCGTTTTCTCTTTTGTTTATTAAAAAGCTGCCGCAGTATATGTTTGACAGCTGTAAAGTGAATGGAAGATTAACCAAAATAATTTGAACTAAACAACACATCCTGTAAAAAACTCAAACTTTTATATGTTTTCTCTGGGAGATGTTTCTTGAGGTGAACCAGCTCATCATCAGCACACCTGAAGAATTACATGTTGTTGATGCTAACACTGATGGCTCTTTGGAAAAGGATGCATCAGCATCTGTAAAGACAAACTTAACTTCCTGCTGGAGCAGGTTGAGATGCCAAGTACACGACATTCCCACCCACATTCCCATCATGGATGTTTGAGGAACCGTTTGGAGTTCTTATTGATCTGAATATGCATCGGCCATGACAACAGACCCGAAGCTTTTCCATCTAACAGCTGGATCATCCCCACACAGACTTGGAATTATCCAGAGGGAGTGAACCACTAATGAGGATTCCAGAGAGACTGGGATCTCATGGGATGCATGTCCAGTATCAAGGCTCTCAAATACAGGTTTACCCCCTGGGGAGGGTAAACCTGAGGGCTATCTTACTTTATCAAATGGTGGGATCATTTCTTGGATCTTAAAGTGAAAGAACTGATCACTGACTTCAGGCAAAGTCAGTCAGGACGCACCAAGAGCAAGCTGATCGCTCAGATTGTCGACTCCTGTACTGTAAATACTTTGGCATTATATCAACTTCAGAGCCTCAAATTCAAAGAAAATATGGAGCCAACTATCAAAAGGTGTCAACAAAAGGATTAATAATGCGATAAAGATGTTCCTTTTCTGTTTGCAATGCTATTTTATGTCACATTTATTGAAAACCTTCTAGCTTCTGCCTTCATCTGCTGGTTTAATGGCTTGTCTATGAAGAAGAAAACAGCTCATACGACTCTGTTGTTAAAGTCTGCTCAAAGTTTGTTGGTATTCAGTCGAGGAGTTTGGGAATTATCTGGGGAAAACAGGCCGCTGCAAAAGTAAAAGTAATTATCAGCCAACCAGATTACATTCTATCAGCAGTTTTGACTGCTGCCGTCTGGCTGATGCTACCATGCTCCCAAAATCAAAACAAATCACAAAGTCTTTTATTCACTTTTTATGTATTTATTTGACTAATGTACAAGACTTCATTTTTAGGATTAAGTGGTTTTATTTACTTGACGAACTGTCCAGCTTACGATGATTTGATGCCCTCACCTGCTTTTCCTTGAGATCATGATTACTGATCCTGGCAGTGAAAGATGGATTTAAGATAAATAAAGTGTGAACTGAACTGCATAGGCTTGTGTGCAGCTGGATGTCTTTGCATTTGTGCAAAGCAGAACAACAAAAACGGCTTTCTGTTCAAGGCGACGCTCATCTTGGCCAGTAGATGGCAGTATATGATCTATTTTCTTTCCTCTCCCAGAGGAAAGAAAAGCCAAAACTTTCAGCAAATTTATTAAATGTTCTCTTTTGTGTCATATCTGTCACTTGTTTATTGAATTTATTTTCTTTTTTACACATTCAAGCAGCTGAATAAAGTTTTTGCCAGGGGTTCTCATCGGGTTATATAAAGTTTAGAATTTATAGTACATCTTTTAACACATCATCCAAGAAGAAATCTATTTGGTCACACTGTGTTGTGGTATGTGGGTTGCTTTGCTTTATTTCCTCTGCATCTCATTCAGTTTTTAGTTCTGGCTAGGGATGTACTGAGTACTGGTGTCATCTGGTACCGGTTCCTAATCTTAACGATACCATGATACTGTTAAGATTCTGGACAAACGATACTCTAATTGATACTTTGTGAATCTAACCGTTGCAGAATCACGGTGGTGGAGTAAGACACACATTTCTTTATTCTCACAGTTGTCCTTCACCTTCCTCTGCATCCAGCCTCCTCAACACCATCTGAACAATGTTTCCCACCACTGGAGACACACTCTGTCCAGAGAGGTCTTGGTTGGAGCCTGAGAAAGTGAATTTGTTGCTTTCTCTTAACAAAAACTGGCCAAATGTTGCAGAAGTGCCTCCAGTGCTCTGCTCTGTTCATGCATGCTTTTCTCTCTTCTGTTAGAAGCATTTCATTGTAAGAAAAGCTTCTGTTTCATTCTGATCCTGAATCTTTTAAAATCTTGTAATGTCTTGATTGTTTTCTCTAGATTCTGTTGTAGCATCGATAAGAATATAAATAAATATCGGTACCGATAAGGAGTATTGATATTGGTATAGATGAAATCATAACATCATGCATCCCTAGTTCTGGCTCCAGTCTCCAGTTCCCTGCAGGGTTTTCTAGATTTTCCTCCATCACCTCCACCTGCTCCTTCTGTCCGGGACTCTGTAGATGTTCCACCTGCTCCACTTCCTGTCTGGGGCTCTGTGGACCACCTACATGTTCCACTTTTCACTCCAACTTACACGCTGGACTCACGCGATCAAACAGGATGAACATGTGAGGTGTGTGTGCTCACCTCCAGGGTGAACGACAGCACCACGTCAGACTTGGACAGCATGTTCTCGTCCTCCTGACCCATGTCCATGATGGAAGTGTTGTGGCCTCGTTTCAGCTTCTGCAGCTTGAACTCTCCTCCCTTGGACACCGGCATGCTCTCCAGGTTGGCCATCAGCAGGTTGACAGATGAGCGCAGCTCCTCGATGAACATGGTCTCCATCTCTCTGGAGGAAAACCGTGGGAACCTTCCTCCAAACTTAGGAAAACAGGAAGTTATTTACTGAGTTAACAACAATGCTCACAAAGTTTTGATGTATTCCATGATTTTAATAAAAAAGAAACTCAGTTTGCATCAGATTATTTATTTGTAAGTGATTTATAAAGTAATTTCACACAACATACTGACAGAGTCCATTCCTTGAGTGACTGACCCAAGTGTCCATCTATCAATCACCATCTCCCTCATCCACATTCATTTCTTACCCGAGCAATCTGATCAGCCATCTGCAGTCGGCCATCCAATTCTCTTCTGATCTGAGCTGCCTGCTCATCTGGATTGTCCAGCTGGTATAAAACACACAGACACACATGCTTGTTTGTATAAAATCATTAATGTAATTTTCTACCTAAAAAAAAACACCATTTAAAATAATCTGGGTTTTATTTAGTAAATATGTGCTCATTCTATAATCTCAGTTAATTTAATTCAATATTAAAGGTACACCATGTAACTTTTGACTCAAACATTAAGCTAATGTAAGTAATAATAGATGATTTCTTGGGTCAATATACAGCACTTGATGCATTTCGTTGCTCTGAGGGAGCTGCCATCCTCAAAAACCAGACATTGTAACTTTGCAGGAGCGGATCCGTCTCTAATTGGATCATGAGGGCTTTGCTTTATGGCCATCAATTGATCAAAGTGGCCTGAAAATCTGATTTCATAACACATATTAATTTTGCGACAGTTGTGTGGTCTGAGGAAAGTTACAGGTTTAGTGCCCCTAATGGCCAAAAGTTACACAATATCCCTTTAATTTAAGCTTAATTTGTTACCAATTTTATTGAATTTTTCACGTTGTCCTTTTGAGTCATTTTATCTGATATAATACCCCTCTACAAAAGAAAAAAAAAACATATCTTTGGGAGAAAAATTTTTTTAAAAATTGGTAAATTAAATCAAGTTAAAGGAATGAGCCTGCATTTACTAAATAAACATAAAATGTGAGATTCTGCATTAGTAAACTCTGTATTAGCTAAAGCAATACATGTATTCTAGGAAATTTTACTTAACTAATTTATTATAAAATTTTCCTGACAAATTGTTGCTGTTCTCTCTCTCTCTTTTTTTAACCTGTTTAAAACCACCTGGTCGCCGGCGCCCAGGCTGTGTTTTAGTCACACTTTTCTAATTTATATTTTCAGACACTAGAAGGTGTAAGCTTTCAAATGATGTCTCACACAAGTAATTTGGCCTTACAGTTCCTCTGTTATTTGCATTTCCATTTGGGTATGCAAAATAGGCGAGGATTACTTAAAAAGGTGGGAGTTAAGAGGTTAAATAAATGGACTAAAATGGAATAAAAAGATTCCCATATTTGCTAGTGCAACTGTCTTTATTTCCAAAGTAAATTCTCACCTAAAGCCTCAGACATCTGTTTCATTTACTACGATTAAATTTAGAAATGCATACCTCCCTCCACCCAAAAAAAAACCTGCTGTAAAATCTTTGCAAGATTGACAAGAAATACAAAATTTCTTTAAAAAAAAACTTAATTTCTGCTTAAAACTTCCTAACACAGATAATTCAAAGCATTTTAACCTATAAATGTTGTTTTATTACTTGATGTTGCTACTCTTGTCTTCAAGTTTAAGGACAAAAATGTCCCATTAAGTTACATTCAACCTAATTTTTTAAAAAAATTCCAATATCTTTTAAAAATAAATATCTTAAAGGCATTAGAAGATGTTTCTTTCAACAATTTTTGCAATATTCAGTCAAATTATATTTGTATATTTTTCATTATATGAAAATAATGACCGCTGGAACGTTAGGAAAAATCATTCAAGTCAATGCAGCATTCAACAGCATTCTAAAGAGCTGTGTAATAAATGAATAAACAGAATGAATAAATAAAATTTACCACCACCACAATGCAGAAAGATCCGTGCTGTGTCTAAAAACTGCCATGTATAATAGTTGGAGCAGACTTCAATAAGTTGCTGTTTACAACCAATGTTAGTGTTGAATCATTTATATCTAATAATATTTTGCAACAGACGGGAAAACATGTTATATGTAACTGTCATGTTCTGACTGTTTCTGGGTTCACAAAATAACTTCATCTGAAATAAAACATTCTGTTATTGCTGCAATGACGATTACAGAGGGTCATTAAACACGTCAGAAGCTCAGAAATCCCAAACCTGTCAATAAAAGTGAACAATGATCTGTGATTGGCTGGAAATTAAAAGGCTCGATGGTGAAGAATGAAGATGTTCCCCCCGCCAGGTTGGCAGCAGGCGCCTCACCGCTTGCAGTAATACTGACGGTGGGAATGAATTTAATAACCATGTGGAATTAATCCGGAGCTATCAGCCACCCCTCGAGTGCAGCATCTCTACTTCCTGCCTGCTGATTAGAAAGCAGATGGAAGCAGGCGGTTCTGACTCACTGAATATAACTGGACCAGGTTTACCAATCAGTTTGATAAGCACCATCCTGTGCTTCCTTTTTTTCATATAAACCTCAAAGCTCACACAGTAAAAAATGGCAAGTACTGGCAAAAGTATGGTCCCAGTGAGGATCAGTCCGTCTGTTTGGTTTGGTGAAGGCGCTCTACAGACCTGCAGCTGATTATTCACAGCATTTTGTCATATTATGTGCATGGATGGATGGATGGATGGATGGATGGATGGATGGATGGAGACTACTGCCAGCCACGTAAACAGCATGTAACAGTTGCATCTCAAGTTTCAGATCAACGGAGCTGCAACATGAGACTGTAAGATCATCACAGGCCAGGAATCTGTGCACCTCCTGCACAGAAAACAAGAAAAGCACAAGTCGAGTGCAGTATATAACCAAGGTCTAAGTAAAAATAGTTGCATGTTCAGCTGCTAGTTTTGTCAAGGCTCCCAATCTCTGTTTCCCTTGAAGCCTGTCAACGTTTTTGTCTTTGGCCACCTCATTGTTCTGCTGATAAATGCTAACGTTTTACCACAAACTGCCTGCATTCTTATCTTCAATTTTAGCTGATATTGAGAGGTTCTCAATAATTCCTCATCCCACCCCCAGTTGTGAAGATCTGGCTCACTGAAAAGAGATGGAAGAGGCAATAAAAGGATAATAACAATCATGAAATGGACTCCTTTACAAGCCTCAACTTACCATTGATTTTTTCCTCTGGTTACATTAATTTCTTACCAGAACCCCCCTCTGCTACCCCTGACTGAGGAACACGTTTCAAAAGCTCCTCTCTCCAGTGCACATGCATCTCACACGTGCACATGAGTGGTTTATGTTGCCCACTGTGAAGAAAGATAACCATAATTTTACATTTTTTTATGTAATATTTCAGTTTTTTCCTCATTTTTTTAAAAAACTGTTTGGGGAAATCCCAATAAGATTACAGGAATAGATACAAATTTGCATTTCTAATGAAAAATAATATGAAAAACCTGTAACTGTGAAAGTATATCAAATTTCCATTTACTAAAATATGATTTTGTTTCACAGAAAAGATTGTTATATAATTGCCTAACCCTAACCCTTGCCCTAACTCTAACCTAAACAATTGTAACCTAAACTCTAAAACAAAATCTTGACCCTCAAAAATGGGTTTTCTGAGGCTTTTTTAGTGAGGACCGGCCAAAATGTACTCACTTTGCAAAAATGTCCTCACTTTGCTGGTTAAAAGTGCAAAATGGTCCTCACAATGTAGCAAGTACAGGAACACACACACGCATACACACACGCACACTCACATTTAACTTGGCACAGTTTATTCATGCATTTGTTCTGTTTGAAAAAGTAGTATTAATTACTCTATCAAAGCCAGAGTTGGTAATCCTGTTCAGAAACACTTTTTGTCATACTGGGTTAAATGGTCCTTCCATCCTGACAGTATCAATACATCATGTATTCATGAAAAGGAAGGAAAAAAGTCAGACCTCTGTGAGAGCTGCAGGTCTGTAAAAACTCGGACCAACCCCTGCCATTCACACCGAAATCAATCAATCAATCAACTTTTATTTGTATAGCCCTTTACAATAACCAGAATGGTACTCAAAGTGCTTCACAATTAAGCCATAAAAGTACATCGATACATAAAACAGAAAAATCAATAAAACAGGATAAGAAAGAAATAAGAAGTAACTGGGAAGTGCCATAGCGCCGCAGGGTATTAAGAGCCTGTAGGAAACGCATAAAATAAGTTAAAATTTTATCTCCCTCTCTCCGTCCTCCCCGTGACCCCCCTGACCGCCGCTTACTGTAAACAAATATAGCTAACGGACTGCTAACTGCTGCTGCACCAAAAAAACAAGGAATCACCAAGGTAAAACCAAAAAATCAAGTCTCAAAGGCGTTGACGTTTGCACTGTGGACTTTTTACACTGCAGAAGGAGTTGGAGGTGAGTGAATTAAGGCTTTTAGAAACGTGCCACATCAGCTATTTACTACCAAGCTAACAAGCTATCCAGACTTGGCTGTTATCGGTTAACGTGCTTGTAAAACATCTGCGCACACTTCCCTGGGCTTTGAGGGCGTGGTTTCGGGTGGTGTGTTCTTGTTTTTTTTTTTTTTATAAATGTAGCTTGTTCGAACCATTTTTCCAACATTGTTCGAACCATTTTTCCAACATTGTTCGAACCATTTTTCCAACATTGCCAACCCTGGCTTTTGCTGAGGGACGTTCATGAGGCACTGGGCTCTTCCTTTCCCACTCATGTCTGCTTCTACACATAGAAACTTGTGACAGTATTGCATCATTAAGTGTGTTCTCCTCTATCAGCAGGTCTGGCTGGATAAAACAGGCAGTATCTATTGGTCTCTCTTTCTCTCGCTCTCTCTCCCCTGCTCTTCTCTCTCTCTCTCTCTCCCTCTCTCTCTCTTTCTCTTGCTGTCTTCCCCACCCCCAGCCGGTCAAGGCAGATGGCCGCCCTACCTGACCCAGGCTCTTCTGGAGGTTTTCCCTCCCTGTTAAAAGGGTGTTTTCCTTCCCACTGTCGCCACCACTTCGTGCTTGCTCAGGATGGGGGATTGGATCAGGTCAAGCCAAGATTCGGTCCAATCTGTTGGTTTCCTTAGCTAGGCTATTATGAATCTGACTTGAATTTTTCTGTCTGTTAAGCGCCCTGAGGTGGCATTGTCATGAATTAGCGCTATACAAATAAAGTTGAATTGAACTGAAATAAATGAGGTAGCTCATCTTCCTATCAAACAAGTTTAAATGGAAGAAGAAAATTAGGCCAGTTTGGAGTTAATATGTTATATTTACCCTGAACTACATAACCCATAAAGTTATCCAGAATAGTAATACTTAGTTCAGTCAACTAAATTCTTACTCGTAAATGAAAGCATTCTATCTGGGTTACCTACATTATCTTATTACATTCACCTACAGTAACAACTTGTTTTATGAGTAAAGCATTTAACTGTGATTTAATGGAGGAAAACAAACAATAGATCAGTCATTAATGTAAAAGCATATTTTATGATTTATAAGTGAAAAAAACTCCCTTGGCTTTGTGGAAAAGAGCAGGCATATACTTCATGTTTTGCAACTTTTGGTTGCTCGCTCTTATAAAACAAATTTCCAATATGTAGCCTCAAAAACATCATCTACAACTGATTCCGCCACTTTCTTCGTCTTTGTTGCTCTCTGAAAAATCCCTCTCCTACTGTATGTGCTGATAGAGCGACCTGCTGCACAAAATCAATGTAAATGGTTCATTAAAAGCTGATAAACATCTGGTACTGTGTGTAGGCGACACAGCAGTCACTCTGCTAATGAGGGCTGGAACATGTTGTTTGGGAAGACATCGTCTGGCACTTCTTCAAAAGCATCCACGTGTGGAGTAAGAAGACAGCAGGACACAACTCCCATTCCAGCTGTATGTGCTCCGAACTGGCTCCAGCCTCTGTCATCTCCAGGTTATACTGGCAGCCAATTATCACGCTGCACGGCACCAGTGTGGCAAAGAATGGTACCAAGTTTCTAGGAGGGATTTCTATGTAAGAGAATTGAACAATGATTTATTTCCATTTTATTTCATCGTGACTTTCTATTTAAATCCCAAACGAAGTAGAAATAAACCTGTAATCTGAGTTTGTCACATCACAGTCAGACAAACACGAACAATTTAAACGATTAACAAGTAACTTAAACTGGGTCTCAAAATCACAACACGATGAGCAGTTATCTGCCTTCAGGGAAACACTGAACAATTGTATTCAGTGTTTCCCTGAATACTATTCCCCAACAATTGTATTAATGGTGTATGGTTGGACAACAGTTTCCTGCTCTATGGATCCTTAGTGTAAGTGTCTTGGGGTTTGGGGGAAGAATGGAGCAGGAAATCTGTAGGTGGATCAGTGCAGCATCAGCAATGATGGGAATTTACATCTGTCTGTTGCGGTGAAGAAGAAACTGAACCAAAGGGCAAAGCTCTCAATTTACCAGCCGATCTACATTCCTACTCTCACCTATGGTCACCAGTGATGGGCAGTGACTGAGAGAACAAGATGGTGGATACAAGCCAAAACGAGTTTCCTCCGCAGGGTGGCTGGGCTAGGATGCCTCCGGGGCAACTCTCTGGAATGGTTTTAAGCCAAACAGTGGCGGACTGGGACCAAAAAACAGCCCGGGACTTTGGCTAAGCCCGGCTCACAACAATTGGTGCGCAGAAACCCAACAATGCTTGGCACTGGCATCATAATACTTGGCTCATGATACTATACCATCCAAGCTGACTAGTTGTGTTGAAAGCATCATATTTCGGTTTAACTTAGATACTCAGACAGAAATGAAGGTCTTATCGTAGGACAGTCCCTTTGTCTCAACTACTGTAATAGAAAACAGGTATCTGAAATGCACAACCCAGTAGCTACTGTATGAGTTATATATAGAGAGGCCATACAATGACATTTTCTGTCTGTACCATCTATGGGAAAAAGAAACCCTCTATGGTGTCACTGTCTGATTTGTGGTGCTTAAAGGGGGAATTTTGCCTTTTTTGAACCTGGGGTCTGTTTTCATATGTCCTTTCATATATGTGAGTGATGGAGACAGGAATTTTCAAGATAGCTTCAATATTTAGCTGGGCAGGCAGCATAGCAGCAGCCTAGCAGCCCAGCGAATGATAAGTATGGGGCAGCTGGCCTCCGTGTCTAAGTTTGCCCTAAAAACATGCTTTTTTTCCCACAGTGAAGGGCTCAGATAGTCTCATAAATGAAAGTATCTACATTAGGGCTGGGGAAAAAATATCAATACACTGAAATATCGCAATATTTTCATATCGTCGCTGCCAGGTACAAACCTCCTATATCCATTTTACATAGTTACAAAACCCTCTATGTCATGTGAGCTTGATTTGGTTAAAATATTCAAAAAGCAAATAAATAAATGAATATAATCAAATATATGACTTTATTGTAAAAAACTCAATCCAAAGTTTGATGATGTGTCAAGTTTTTAGAAAACCACATGGTTTTTGTCACTTCCTGAAAAATAATCAGTTTGAACATAAGAAGTCTGCACCTAACAGCAGCGATATGCAGATTTCATATTATTTAAAAATGCAATATTGATTTATTTTACTGACAAAATCTTACGAGATTTCATTGTCTCACGAAATCTCGCGGTTTCACAAAAAACCCATGACATTTTGTCTTTGTCTTTGTCACGGGTTTTTGTGAAATCGCAAGATTTCGTAACAGAACAACAAAATTTCATGAGACTTTGCTCGCAAAGGAGATCAATTTTTAAATATAGATATGATATTAGTATTTGAAAATACTGCAATGTTTTAGTGTGTCGATATTTTTTCCCAGCCCTAATCCACATTACCTGGCGATCGCTATTTGTTTTGGTATTTGTGTTCAAATCTCAGGACACTGGAAATCAAATCTCATTCCGACCTTGCGAGATAACTCACGTCAAAACATCAGTGGGGGACACGAGTTAAAATATATGCATGTTAATTTAATTGAGACTTTTCGGCCCCGATTTGTGGTTTTTACACAAGTCCTGGGTCAAACTACCAGGTTAAAAAGGGACTAAGTAATTTCTAGGTTATCTCAACCCAGACATTTGGGTTGCTGCTTTTGACCCAACTTCAGGGTTAATATCCCAACACTGTAGTCAATATAACCCAACTTCTGGTTCAAATATTCAACCCGAAAGTTGGGTAAAAAAAAAAAAAAAAAAGTTTCTAGCTCAAAGTAACCCAGAAATTAGTTGGTCCCTTTTAAACCCAGCAGTTGGGTGACCCAGGAGTTTTTAATGTGTACTAAGGCTATGTTCACACAGCGACGATCAGAAGAGAAGACGCAAAAGTGGCGTCTCGTCTTCATCTTTGTATCTGCATTCACACGAGCATCGTCAACGAGAAATCTGCATGCATACGAGGACGCAAGTGTGTCCGCCATGTCCGCGCGCATGCATACAATCGTAAGTCTCCGTTCGCTTCAAAATCAAAACAACTATGGCGGCTGCAAGGAGGAACTTTGTGTGGATAGATGAGGAGGTAGAATTACTTCTCCAAATGACACTCAATTACAAGCTCGCAACGTGGAGATCCGCTGGGCTTAGGTAGACCGACATTGTTGTTTTTCCTGTATTGTGTGATGTCACGCGCATGCAACGTGAGCACGGCGTCAGTAGTTCTGTGGGTCCACCATCATTTCTGCGTTTTGGACCGTGCAGACGAGGGCGCAACAGCGTTGCATCCTCAGGAATTCCACTATGGAATGAGACTTCAGATTTTTGCGTCTTCAACCCAGAATAACGCCGTTGCCGTCTGAACGAAAGGCACTAATGATGAAATTTTTAGTCGTTTTTACCCACAATCGTCCTCGTGTGAACGGCCCCTAAGAAACTTCCACAGTATTTCCCGGTAATGGGCTCTATCCAGAGGTCCACTACTTCCTGAACTTAAGGTAGCTCCTTTGTTTCCTGTCTTTCATTACTGGACGAACTGATTAATCCAGGTGTGTCTGGCCAGTTATGAGGTCAGACACACCTGGATTAATCAGTTCATCCAGTATTGAAAGACAAGAAACAAAGGAGCCACCTTAAGTTCAGGAAGTCAATGAGCTGTGCATACAGCCCATTTTGATGTGTCTATATTAGAGATGCACCGATCCAGTTTTTCCTGATCCAATCCAATACTGATATCTGGGCTGAGCATATCGACTGATACCAATCCGATACTACTGTTGAATGAATGAGCCGTACACCTTGCCATGTGAGTGAAGGCATCAGGGTTGATATAAATACTGTATTTAGCCTTGTTTTAAAAAAGGTAACAAATTAACACAGATATAAATGAACTTAACATTATTCACAAACAAATAGCAGTGTGTATATTTAATATGACACACAAACTATACAATAATGCTAAAAAAAAATCATGGTTGGAAACCAGATTCTTCTGACTAAAACAGAGTGAAATGGTAGAAATGGAAAACCTCTCCGTACAGTATTCCTCAGTCTTCTAATAAATTCTTCAAAAGATCAAATTTGTGTTTAATAAGAACACAGAATGGCTGGTAAATTAATCCACATGAAAAAGAAAAAACAGTTTTTTTTTAATTCTCAAACGCAGCAGGACTCAAAGGAAAATGCCAAAGGGTGAAATGACAACTCATCCAGAATTACCGTTTCTCGTTTTCTCTCAGTCCAGCACTGAAAGAGACAGCAGCTGATTTCTGAGCTTTCAGATAATTAATTCAGACTGACGCAAGAGGTACCAGCTGTTTATGACAAAAGTTTTAAAAAAGAAAGAAAAGAGCTATTTTGTGCGTCAGTCTGACAAGGAAGAGGCTTGTAGCATGTTACGATGACGAGGCAAAACACTAATTGTAGAAAATGTAATGCAACAGACGTACTCATCAGTGTGCCTCCAAAAGAGATTGTGCTTAAACACTTCGTCTTCCGTACATATTCTAATACCTGAAATGGTTTATACACTATAAAATTCTGGTTATAAAGAATAAAGCTCCTGAGATGATCCAGGTGTTTCATTTGTGCTCATTCTTTGTATTAAATGTCTGGGGTCTTATTTATAAAACTGTGCACAGTATCCTTAGTAAAAGGGTACGTGCTCCAAAAATATTCAGATTTATAAAACCATGCGTGTGCACCAGCAATTTCTCTTTATAAATCACACTATTCCTGGAAGTTTGTGTGGGGGAATTTGGCCCCGCCCATTACACGTCCCCATTTTACCATAAATGGTCAATGCAAAGTACCTTATGGATGTTTCGGCATATAAATAAGCCAGCTGATTTGGTTTTCGGTATTTCGTTAGTTTAAGTTAATAACCTTGGTTATTGTTCAGGGCATCCCTGAATTGTCCCTGATGGACAGTGAAAGGAGAAACACCGACCACCATCTAGCAATGATGTTTGCGTTATTGTGGCAGCAGAATTAACACTCCTGACTGACATCTATTGTTGTTTCTCTCATATTTCTTCCTGCAACAAAAAAGTCAACACTTAAATACTTTCTTTTCGTGCTATAAAGTATGACGTGAAATTCAAGTTACCTTTGAATAAAAAATAACTTATTTGTATAAACTTGAATTTTTTAAGTTAATTTTCCATGAAAGTGAGTCAGAGTGATTCACTTTTTTTTATCTCAGAAATTAAATGAGTTGAGTAAATCTGACTGAAAACAGTTGATTAAAACAGTGATTGAATTAAGACATTCATTCATTTTCTGTATTTTCTGTTGAATTAACTTAATCAATGGTAAATTAGTTCCAACTTATCATGGATTAACTTAATTCAATCACTTTATACTGACTGACACAATTAATGTAAGTTGGCTCAACTATTCTCCTTTTACAGAGTAACTGAAGACCATCAAACTGAAAACAAAACAACCTGAATATGAATGAAAGCAATGAATGAAGCAACTGTATAACAATCCGTCCATTGTTCAGTGATCTGACTGACTTTGTTATTTTTATCTCTGAGAGCTGATGCACAATAAACGCGTCTGTGAAGGAAAACTAGAGAAATGATGATGTGCTGGATGAAGTGTGTAGCGCTCTTCTGCAGTGGGTGGCAGAGGCATTTTGTTATGGAGAATATTTCCTTTGAATTGTGTGAATAAAGCAGCGTTCAGAGCAAAAGCAGCCAAATATCTGCCAAAACACGAATTTGGTTAATTGGATTTCTGTAGCTGGTTTTGATTTGTGAATGAGGAAAGATGAGTTGAAAAGATGAAAACATCAGAAAACATTGACTTGCAAGAAAAAAACTTAAAGCTGAAGCTCTCTTACATGTGGAAACACGTGTAATATTTTCCATATTCCAGTATTTCATATTTTTTCTGTCATTGAACTTTGATTTTGATACCCACTGCACCTTTAACTCTGGCCACGACATTTTGGGGTATTACTGCCCCACCTATTTGTTATGTGTTGTTTTGTTTGTTGGTTTAATATAAAACTACATGCAGAAGCTCAACCCTATTAAAACCAGTTGGTACTGAAGCAGCGACTCCGGGTATCGATTTGCCCATCCCTAATAACGGGTCCAAACAGCAGATTGAAATATATTGATATGAGATCACATCTACTGTCCTTGAAGGAGAACAGCTTGGCTTAGATTCAGGGTTACATACTGAGAAACTGTTGATGATGTAAGTCATAGTATTTGGGGGAGATCTAGCAAAGTTTAAAATGCTAATGTACCTTAAATCTCCCTTAAAACCAAATGAGGGCGACTGAGATACAAAATTCAAGGCAAAGTGGCACAGCTAAAGGAACATGAAAAAGAGTTGATACAACAGTTAATCTTTCTTTCAGGAAGCAAAAATGTTGTTAAAGAAAAACTGTCACAAGCATAATAAAGTGAGGATGAAATGAAGAGGAGCTGAACGAGCTGTTAGAAGTGTTTTCTGAATGTTTCTAAGTTTCCTTTTATCATCAAACATTGACTGCTCATTTCAGTCGTCTCTACATTTGGAGAGAAACGAGCCACCCACGGTCGCTGCAAACATCCTGACAATCTCTCAGAAGAACAAAAGACTGAGACAATGAACAAAGCGGAACTAAATGAGTTTTAAATGAACGAGTGGGAAATGCTTTGGTTGGCTGTAAGGAATCAAGGAACCCACAGACAAAGATACACGATGGATGGATTTCCTTACCTGGCAGGCATTGTAGAGGAGCTGGTGCTCAAACTTCTTGATGCCAAGGATCTGCTGGAACATCTCGTACAGCTGGTCCTTGCTGAGGATGAGCTCCGAGGCGGCGCTTGCCGTTATTCTCTGCTGCTGCTTCCTGGGGTCCTCCTCACCGCGGTAGATGGTGTCAAATTTGGCTATCCAGGAGCTCAGCACCGTCTCCTTGCTGAGGCCGTCGATTTCAGGCAGGCTGCGGACCCGCTTCTCGATGTGCTTCTTGAAAACCTCGCGGGAGTCGCTGGCGGAGCAGCCGCCGCTCTGCACCATCCGGGAAACTCGGTCACTTTTCAGGAAGACCTGCAGAACCGGATCAGAACCAACAGATGAGTGTGCTTTTCAGGGTCTATTAGATACAGGACGGATGAACATGAGAACGAGTCTGATATTCAACCCAAGAGTATTTTTGATCTGCTTTTCATGTCTTTTATTAGCTCTGCCAAAGAGTGGTGGAGGTAATGTACAGTAATCGCCAGCATTTGTCTGTCTGTCTGTCAGCAAAATAACTCAAAAAGCATGGGGCAGATTTGGATGAAATTTTTTAAGAATGTTGAAAATTGTACAAGGAAGAACTGTTGGTGTTGGTCCAGATCACCGTTTAAATCCAGGAATCTTTTGAAGGTGTAATTGCGAGAAAAGGCCACATGGGGGAGCAGCTTGCCGGAGATCTACGCTAAAACTATGCTGCGCTCGAGCCCTTTTGCTCAACTCTGTCTCGATTTTATGGACCAGAAGCTTTGTCAGTATTTTTCGAGTACGTGACAGCACCAACCAGGCCTTGTTACATCATCTTGCGCTGATCCATTAAAACTTAAATTAATGTTTTAAACCAAGCTGTAAACATGTTTATTTCTGCTGTGAATGTGGTTTTTAACATGGGAGTCTATGGGGATTGACTCCCTTTGGGAGCCAGCCCCTAGTGGATGAGGGGTGAACTACAAATATTTCCAGGTGGCTTCACAGTTGGCCACCGGAGGTTGCCATTTGGTTTTCACCAGGTCAACATGCAAACATAGTTTTCAGGCACTTTAACTTCCAGATTATTAATCTAGCTTAGTCGTTTATGAATGGACCATTTAAGCTTGATAAGTCACATATCTAATACATTCTCTTACCATATTTAGCCTCTTATTAATGTCATAAACCCTGAACAGATTCTCTCTTTACAGCTTAAAAAACAAAGACAACATCGTTTTCTTGCAGGAAACCCATATCTCACCAACTGAGCAGAGACACTTGAGAACATCCTGGGTGTCACAGGTGTATCAATCTAACTTCACCTCCAGGGCGAGAGGGGTTGCCATACTTGTACGTAAAACCATACCATTCATATTTAAGTCACAGGTGGTTGACTCAGGTGGGAGGTACATTCTTGTCACTGGGACCCTTAACTCTGTCCCTCTGGCCCTTCTTAATATTTATGCGCCAAATTTTGACTGTCCTGATTTTTTTAAAAAGTGTTTAATCTGGTGGCTGAACACAGTAGTCATAGCATCATTTGCTGGGGGTGATTTTAATAATTACCTTGACCCGGTGCTTGATAGGTCCTCCTCTAAACCTGCTCCATCTTTAAAGTCCACATCAGCTATATGTGAGCTAGCAAGGTCATTAGATTTGATTGATGTTTGGCGGCATTTGCATCCTACAGAGAAACAGTACTCCTTCTTCTCTTCAGTACACAAATCCTCCACAAGAATTGACCATTTTCTTATTGACTCAAACTTAATACATCGTGTTCTTCAATCCACTTATCACAGTATTGTCATCTCTGACCATGCACCGCTGTCAGTTAAATTCAATTTCGATATTCAGAGAGTACAGTACAACTGGAAATTTAATTCCTCCTTGAACTTAGACGACTCCTTTTGCAAATTCATCTCTAATAAGATCGTAGATTTTCTTGCTTATAACGACAACGGAGCAGTCTCTGACTCCACACTTTGGGAATCTTTCAAGGCTGTAATACGAGGCGATATCATATCCTATCAGTCTAATGCTAAAAGGACCAGACGTACTCGACTGGCTGAAATTGAGAAGCAATTAAACACATTGGAAGATGCATTTCACAACTCCAACGCTGACCACATATTTATCTCCATTGTGAATTTGAGGTATGAGTATAATCGCATTTTAGGGGAGCGAGTTATGGAGGACATCCAGAGGCTGCGTCAGAGGTACTTTGAATTGGGGGACAAGGCAGATAAAATACTATCTTGGCAGTTGAAAGGTATGCAGGCTGATCGTGCCATTAATAAGATAATCTCTCCATCAGGACAGTTGTTAACAGATCATAAACTCATAAATAACACTTTCTTTCAGTATTACAGTGAACTGTATGCCTCAAATACAACCACATCTGAAGATGACATCATAAGTCTTCTTCAGTCACTGGAAATCCCAGTTCTATCAGATGCCTCTAGGTTGGAATTAGATGCTGATGTAACCCTAGAGGAGATAAAGACTGCAATTCGCTCTTTTCCAAGTGGCAAAGCATGTGGCCCTGATGGGTTTGGTATTGAATTTTATAAGGCCCACATTGACAAGGTGTCTCCACTTATACTGCGCATGGTTAACTTTTCTATTGAGGTTGGTTACTTTCCTGAGTCTCTATATGACGCAAATATTTGTCTTTTGCTGAAAAAGGATAGAGACCCCACTAATGTGGCATCATACCGCCCCCTGAGCCTGCTCAATACTGATCAGAAAATTATTGCTAAAGTATTAGCCAATCGACTGTCTTCTCATATCGGCGTGCTAGTTCATCCAGATCAATCAGGATTTATCCCTGAAAGATTTTCTTTCTCCAATACAAGGCGGCTACTAAACATCATGTACTCTTCCACTTCCGCCAACTCTGCAATTATATCTTTAGATGCACAGCAGGCATTTGATCAGGTGGAGTGGGAATACATGTTCACTGTTCTTAAAAGGTTTGGTTTTGGCACTAAATTTCTATCACTTATAAAAATGCTGTATGCCCGTCCTAGGTCGCATGTACTAACCAATAGGGACAAGTCACCTGCCTTTTTACTGAATCGTGGCACCAGACAAGGCTGTTGTCTGTCTCCTATGCTTTTTGCTTTGGTTTTAGAGCCTCTGGCTATTGCAATCAGGTCTGATCAACAGATTTCTGGTATCATGTGTGGAGCATCAGAGTTTGTCATTGGTTTGTACGCAGACGATGTAGTTCTGACTCTGAGTGATGCTAAAATCTCTCTTCCTCCACTACTTGATTTACTGCATAGATTTGGGCAACACTCTGGTTTTACCATCAATTGGGCTAAATCTGCTTTTGTGCCACTGTCTGATGGGCTTGATTCAGGGTTCTTAGATAGTCTGCCTTTTAAAATCTCTTATGATTATTTTGTTTATCTTGGTATCAATATTCCCTTAGATCCTAAGCTGCTTTTTCAGTTAAATTATTCAGACCTCCTCTCTAAGCTTAAGAAATGGATAGACAAATGGAAGTTATTGCCTCTCTCATTAATTGGTCGTGTCAATATTATTAAAATGATAGTACTCCCAAAATTTATTTACTTGTTTCAAAATATCCCAATTTTTATCACCTCTGCTTTTTTTAAAACATTGGATTCGATTATTATACCCTTTATTTGGGCATATAAACCTTCCCGGATCTCTAAGACACATTTGCAGAAGTCTACACAGGATGGTGGTCTTGGTCTTCCGGTCTTCCGTCACTATTACTGGGCTTGTAATGCAAGGGCATGGACATTCTGGACCTCGGGGACAGACGGGGAGGGAGCCCTTGCTGCCTTAAGCCCTGGCTGGCCTCAGATCGAATCCTATAATTTGTTACATCGCACTTCAGCCTCTTTGCCTGCAATTTTATTCTCCAAACCAGACATTCCCTCTAAGAAGCTCACTGCTGATTTCATACTTAGGAACTCATTTAAGATTTTGACACAGATAAAAAGGGTCTTAAAACTGCCAACCTTGTCCATTTATGCCCCACTGTGTCATAACCCTTGCTTCAAACCGGGCCTGCTGGATCCTGTCTTTGGGCTCTGGTCGGGGAGGGGCCTTTCCTCCCTCAAGGACCTCTTTAATAATAAACAATTATTGTCATACACGCAGCTGCAATCTAAATTTGATCTAACCCCAAACCATTTTTTTCGTTATCTTCAGGCTAGGAGCTTTGCAAACCAACTTAGTTTGAGTTCAAATCAGCAACATATTTTCTACGATTTACTTGTCAAATCTCCAACTTCCAGACGACTTGTCTCGCAGTTTGTGAACGTTTTCACGGTAGCAACATCATCCCTTCATATTAGAGACGCATGGGCCAAAGATTTGGGGGTTTCAATCTCCGTAGCCCTATGGGATCGTATTCTGATGGGAATAGGACTCTGCTCTATTAACGCCAGACTGCAGTTAATTCAGTTTAAAGTGGTACATCGCCTGCATTATTCTAAAGCACGGCTAAGCAAAATATTCCCAAATCTTTCGAACACCTGTGACAGATGTGGGCATCCTGATGCCACCCTGGGGCATCATTTTTGGCATTGTCATCAATTATTATCTTTCTGGTCTGATATTTTCTCTCTTTATCGTGCTGCGTACAAACAGCAGATAACTTTGGACTGTCTTACTGCCATTTTTGGGCTATCTGACTCCTGCTCTGCTCTTCCTTTGCCTGTACGACAGGCTCTCTCTTTTGGGATGGTTGTAGCTAAACGTGTTATTCTTACAGGGTGGAAATCTGCCTCGCCTCCATCTTTTAAGTGCTGGCTAAATAACATGGTTTCCTGTTTACACCTTGAAAAAATAAGTCACACACTAAGTAATGATGCCACCAGATATGTTAAGGTTTGGGGGCCATTTCTTGAGCACATGAACAGTCTTGGGCATGTATCATTGCCCACAACAGTAGTCAGAGCCTGACCTATCAGGATATAAGCTGGTATCTCACATCTTAACACGTTCCCTAATATGAGAGGCTGCAACAGAGCTGTTTTTTTTTTTTTTTTTTTTTTTTTTTTCCCCCAATTAATGTACCCCTTTTTTTTTTTTTTTTTTTTTTTTATTATTATCACTATGGGGGGGGGGGGGGTTATCATTTGGAATATTACTGGTGGTCTAGCAATTGTTTGCACATGGGAGGGTTGTATGAATGTATTGTTGAATGAAGAGTAAGTAAGAGCTCCCAGTGATGTAAAGCTGTATACATTGACTGGTCCTGATTCGCTGCAGATCTACATGCTTTTGTGTAAGCTTGACCTGTGGACAGTCTTGATGTCATCATCATTGTTGCTACCATTGTTGCACTGTACTGCATGTTGATAATGACTTGTTGTTGAAAATAAAAAAAAGATTATTAAAAAAAAAAAAAAAAAAAAAAGACAACAATAAGGTCTTCATCTTTCACTACTTTTGACTACTGTACTTTTGCTCCTGGTAATATACATATACCAAATACCCCTTAGTAACTGAACAGTTTTGTCAAGTTAGAGAGGCAGAAATTACTTGTTTTTCTCCCATCATGCTTTCTTTCCTTCCTTTATTGATCAGACTCACTGATTTCAGGCCTCTAAGGAGCAAATGATCAATACAAGGTTGAGAAACTAAGCGAATGATCTGAATCAAAACATCTTTTCCTCACTTCATTATAATTAAAGCTATAATCATGATTATGAAGGAAAGCATGCATTGATAAGGTCAGCCGTGAAGGCAGAGCCGCAGATTTAATCAAAATGAAGCGATTTGAAGACTGTGCTGGGATACGTACTGTATAACAACCTTACCTCGTAGTAGCTCTGGACGGCGTTGATAAAAGCTTCATCAGCCACAATCTGAGTTTCTCCATTGAGGAATGCCTGAAAACGATCTTTAATTGTCTGCAGTTGCAGCTTGTTGATCTGAGGAAGACAGGACAGGACAGAAAGGAGATTATAGTTAAAACATGGATAAAAGCAATTAGAACCAAAGCCAGGATCACATGACAGTAATTAAAATACTGTTTAGATCAGCTGAAAGTGTTTTAAGTAACTTATACATAGGGACAGTAGATATTAAAGGTATAATCCAGAGTGTCCCCCATTTCTGTTTTTAAAGACTGTTCAAACTGAGAGCTCCTCTTCTAGGGCTAACAGCCACATTGCTTTTCATCCCTAAGCATCTCCTTCAAAGCTCAGAAGTGGGTGAAAGCCAAACCAATTATAACTGGTTTTCGAGTGTGCGCTATCTAAAGCTATTTTCACCACAAAATACTTCCCTTTCTTCGCTGCATCCACCATTTTTTATCAAGAATTCAAGTGAATCTGGTGTCGGCTCGTATCGCTGTTTAAAAGAAAAAAAAGTTTGGCCCAATTGATGAGTTTATCCCAATAGAGCGTTATGCCCTTAAGCTCTGACATTGGCTGGAGACAATACCTTGGTCGTACTAAGAAAATGTGTAATTGTGACATTTCTACTCTGAGGAGGGATATTTTGTGAAGTTATTGATATTTACCTCCGCCAAGGAGGCAAGGCAAGGCAAGTTTATTTGTATAGCACATTTCATGTACAGAACAATTCAAAGTGCTTTACATAAAACATTATCAGCAAAAAGGAGAGAAAAAAACAATTAGAAGCATGATTCAAAATTAAAAGCATTTAAGATTAAAAAGAGAGAATACAGAGACGTGCAGATTTTAACTTTTGAATAAAATCTACGTAAATGCAGCTGAGAACAGGTGGGTCTTCAGCCTGGATTTAAATAAACTAAGTGTTTCAGCTGATCTGAGACGTTCTGGGAGTTTGTTCCAGACATGTGGAGCATAGAAGCTGAACGCAGCTTCTCCATGTCTGGTTCTGACTCTGGGAACTGATAAAAGGCCGGATCCAGATGACCTGAGGGGTCTAGTAGGTTCATACTGGGTCAAGAGGTCACTGATGTATTTTGGGCCCGCACGTCGCACGACCTCTTAGGAGGTAATGTTTTGGTAGTGTTGGATTGACCTGAAATTTTCACCAGCCGTGTGCCTCAGTCCAAGGACGAACCCATTAAATTTAGGTGGTGATCCGGATCACCTTTTGGATCCAGGAATGTTTTGAAGGATTCATCATCATTGTGAGGCCATGTTGGGAAAAACTGTTGATGAGGTGTGAGTGCCCCCTTGTGGCAGAAGTGTGGGCTGCACATGATGTCAGAATGCAGAAATGAAACTTCTGAGCAGCAGCGAGCACGAGGAGAGAAGACTGTTGGACAGACTTCTAGCCAGCTGAGCATGGTGAACTGTGTGTCTGTGAAGAACTGTAAGTAACTAGTTGTATTTCTGCCTGAACAGGATGTTTATTTAGCCTTTAATGTTATGAAATGAAATGAAATGAAAAATACTTTATTCATCCCCGAAGGGAAATTCAGTATTGTAAAAGCTCACTTTTTTTTTTTTTTTTTTTTTTTTTTTTTTTAAATAAACAAAAAGTCAGTTAGTCTTGTTCTTTAGGGTGATGGTTGCTGGCAGGAATGAATTCCTGTATCTCTCCGTCCTACAGCGAACTTGACGCAGCCTCCCACTGAACACACTCTGTTGATTCTTCACCGTGTTGTGGAGAGGATGGGAAGAATCCTCCATTATCTTCATCAGCTTGTGCAGAATTCTTTTTTGAACGATCAGCTCCAGCGGCTCCAGAGTTATCCCCAGCACAGAACCAGCTTTCTTGATCAGCTTGTTTAGTTTCTTCAAGTCTCTGGTTCTGATGCTGCTGCCCCAGCAGATGGCTGCAAAGCTAATTGCACTTTCTACCACAGACTTATAGAAGATCCGCAACATCTTTTTGCAGACATTAAATGATTTTAGCTTCCTTAAGAAGTAGAGTCTGCTCAGACCTTTCTTGTAGATGTAGTCACAGTTGCATTTCCAATCGAGTCTGTTGTCCAGCTGAACTCCAAGGTATTTGTAGTTCTCTACCACCTCCACCTCCTCTTCCAGGATGTAGACAGGACTATGCTGCTTGTTCTTGCTCCTCTTGAAGTCAACAATCATCTCTTTAGTCTTGCTGGTATTTAAGATGAGCTGATTGTTACTGCACCATTTCACAAACTGATTGACAAGTTCCCTGTATTCGGCTTCTTGTCCATCACTAATACACCCCACAACAGCAGAGTCATCAGAATATTTCTGCAGATGACAGGACTCAGAGTTATACTGGAAGTCTGAGGTGTACAGTGTAAAGAGGAATGGTGAGAGTACAGTCCCTTGTGGTGCTCCAGTGCTGCTGACCACCATCTCAGACACACAACCTTTCAGTCTCACAAACTGTGGTCTGTTTGTGAGGTAGTCGTAAATCCAGGTGGTTGTGGAGGATCCACCTGGAAGTTATGGAGCTTCTGACATAGCAAAGCAGGCTGAATAGTATTAAATGCACTTGAAAAATCAAAGAACATGACCCTCAAAGTGCTGCCTGACTGGTCCAGATGAGAGTGGGCTCTCTGAAGCAGGAAGATGATGGCGTCTTCAACCCCAAGCCCATTACGATATGCGAACTGTAATGGGTCCTGAAAGGTGTTCACTTGCTTGTTGAGGTGAGCCAGTAAGAGTCTCTCCAGGACTTTCATGATGTGAGATGTCAGAGCAACTGGTCTGTAGTCATTTGGTTCAGCTGGTTGTGGTTTTTTAGGGACTGGAACAAGACAGGATGTCTTCCACAGCACAGGAACTCTGTTCTGTCTCAGGCTGGTGTTAAAAGGTGCTGGAGAACCGGACATAGTTGTTCTGAGCAGGTCTTGAGAACTCTGGGACTGACACCATCTGGACCTGCAGCCTTGTTCAGTTTCTCTAGCTGTTTCTTGACCTGGTCACAGGAGACAGTCAGGCTGGAGGTGGAGGCAAAAGAGGTCTCAGGATGTCCTGATGTGGAGGGAGATGAGGCTGTGTTCAGGTCCATGACTGAGGTGCAGGGTGACAGAGTGGAGGTGGGACAGGAAAGCTGTGGGCTCATGGAGGGTGTGTGGAATGTTGGGTTGTCGGCAGGGGGGAACTGAACCTATTGAAGAACATGTTCAGTTCGTTAGCTCTGTCCAGACCTCCGTCAGTCTGGTCCCCCTTTAGCTTGAAGCCAGTGATTTTCTTCATTCCCGACCACACATCCCTCACGTTGTTCTGCTGGAGCTGGCTCTCCAACTTCTTCCTGTAGTCCTCCTTGCACTTCTTAGTCTGTGTTTTCAGTTGTTTTTGTGTGGTCTTCAGTAACTCCCTGTCTCCATCCCTGAAAGCTTTCTTTTTGATGTTCAGCAGCTTTTTCAGGTCACTGGTGATCCAGGGTTTGTTATTGGGGAAGCACCTCACTGTTCTTGTTGGAACGATGTTGTCCACACAGAAGTTTATGTAATCTGTCACACACACTCAGTCATGGTGTTGATGTCATCTCCATGAGGTTCACAGAGGACATTCCAGTCTGTGGCTTCAAAGCACCCTCTCAGAGCATCTTCAGCCTCAGTAGACCAGGTTTTAATCATCCTCCTAATGACTGGTTGCTGCTGAACGATGGGCTTGTAGGTGGAGGTGAGAAGAACCAGATTATGATCAGATCTTCCTAGAGGAGGCAGGGCAGAGGAGCTGTATGCATTCTTTGTATTTGCATAAAATAAGTCCAACATCTTATTTTCTCTGGTGGAGCAGCTGACAAACTGCTGGAAAGTTGGCAACGTAGCAGAGAGGGAGACGTTGTTGAAGTCTCCAGAGATCGCCATGAATGAGTTTGGATGCTGTGTTTGTAGTTTAGCCACGACGGAGCTGATGACATCACAGGCTGTCTCTGGTGCGGTACCTGGTATTATATAAACCGCTACCAGAATAACACAGGCAAACTCTCTGGGTAAATAATATGGACGGAAACTCACAGCTAACAGTTCAATGTCTCTTGTGCAGATCTTCTCCTGACAGTGACGTGTCCTGGATGACACCAGCGCTGACTGACCAGCACTGCAATTCCGCCTCCCTTCCGCTTCCCGCTGAGCTGTATATTTCGGTCTGCACGGACCGTCTTGAAGCCGTGTACAGACGCATTACAGTCCGGGATGTGTTCATGCAGCCATGTCTCGGTGAAACACATGATACTGCATTCTCTGTACTCTTTCTGAGACCTTGTTAGCACTTCGAGCTCGTCCATCTTGTTAGCTAGCGATCTCACGTTACCCATCACAACAGTTGGAAGAAACGGTTTAAATCTCCACCGTTTTTCTCTCTGCCTTACCCTGCCCTGCATCCTCTTGTCTTTCTCCTTAACTCCACTGGGATTTGACGTGTTATTTAGCTGAAAATCTTGATTTGGGAGAGTTTTAACAGTTGATCACGGTGGTAAACAATTTTTCCGTTGCTATGGATACACATCATAACAAGCAGTGAAAAAAAGCCAATATACGAGGAAAAATCTCCCGAATTGCACACCGTTCAAACCAGCATAAAAAAATCCTCCAAGAAAAACCTAATCTGATGAATAATGTCGATAAAAAAGACAACTATATTAGAAAAAAAAACACAAAAGTTAAGGGAGAGCTTTCACAAATTGCAGCTACCTAGCAGCGCATTCCAGAACAAGGAACATTGAACACCTTGAACACATATGCATGTTTAGTCCTAACTGGAAGGGATTTATTAGGAATAATTAATACCTTGAATGTGTTTTGTTTTGTTTTGTTTTGTTTTTTTGCCGAATGAATGTTCCCCATGGCTTTATATTTCTGTGTTTATAGAAACTCACTTCCATCCAGGGATTCACCTTAACTAGCCTGGAATTCCTCACCTGTAAGCCTGTCGTTTGTTGCATTACTGTGCTGTTGTGATTGAGAGAGACCAGTAAAGACAGTACAAGCGAGTCCCGTGTGTTCCGACCAACACCCGATGGTGAACATCAAACCTCTCTACCAACGCCTAAACAGTCTTACATGAACATCACCCCAACAGGCCAAATTTTTGGAATTTTTACAAATGACTCCATATAAATGGCTCAGGTGTTTGGTAAAAAAAAAAAAATTACAAGAAAGGATCTCAATGAGTTCTAGAATGTTTCGAAAGTTGATCCAGACCACACAAAAATAAGGGAGTTAACCTGCTTGGCGGAGGTCTGCGCTCTCCGAGTGCTTTTCTAGTTTATTGATATTCTCACTAAAAACAAATGCAAAAAAGCATGTAAAGTTCAAGTTCAGGTTTATTTGTATGGCATGTTTACAACGACTATGGTCGCACAAAATATAAATATAAATATAAATAAATATACCTAAATAGATATATGAAACACACAAACACTGATGTAAGCACATGAACACGTAAGCATACTTACACATTCGCACCTATTGTGTGGTCATATGGGTAAACATACACAAATACACACAAGGACACTCAATCACTGGTGTTATTGAATCTCTCAAGGTAAAATGAAAAAGAATACATAGATTTATCACAATGAGGAGATATAAAAGGAGAAGATAAAAACTCAAGACCGATTTAAAAGACTAAAAGTACAAAATATGAATGATCACCTCAACTAGAGATTAAAAGCCAGAGCAAAGAAATATGTTTTCGGTAAAGTTTTGAAAGCTTGGACAGACTGGGCACTTCTAATATGTAATGGCTGCCCATTCCACTATTTTGGCGCCATCACCAAGAACGCTCTATCGCCTCGACAGACACATCTGGTTCGAGGAACCCCCAAAAGCAACTGTGAAGAGGACCTCAGAGATCTAATAAGAGCATGCTTGATTAAAAGCTCAGTTAAATATGGAGGAGCTAACCCATTTAGAGCCTTATAAGCCAGTAATAAATTTTAAAACCGGACCCTAAAGCTGACCGGAAGCCAGTGGAGCTCAGCGAGGATGGGGGTGATGTGGTCCGAAAGCCTCTTTCCAGTTAACAAACGAGCTGCTGCATTCTGAGCAAGCTGGAGACGGTGGAGATACCATAATAAAGTGAATTACAATAATCAAGACGGGACATAATTAGCAAATGAACCACCTTCTCAAAGTCATTTTTGGGCAGATATGGTTTGACCTTCCAGAGGACTAACAGGTGAAAGAAGACTCTTGAGCACTGAGCTGACTTGTTTATCAAGCTTCAAAGAATCATCTATGATTACCCCCTGAGAGAACAGGAGAGGACCTAAAATAGATCCTTGTGGGACCCCACAGGAAAGATGGTGCGGCGGCAGAGGTAATGCCGTCAAGCTGAACAGTAAAAGTCCGATCAGCGAGATAGGACCGAAACCACTTTAGAACAGCACCTCTTAAACCAACACACTGTTCCAGCTGGGATATAAGGATCAGGTGGTCTACGGCAAAGGCTGTTTACGATAAAATGTTGTCACATAAAGAAACCATAAACCAACCAATTATGTCTCATTTGGAAAATGTACACTAACAGTCAAAACACTTACAGGGCTGTCCTGATCCAATACCAGTATCAGATATCAGTCCGATATTGGTTCAAAAAATGTGATCGGATCAGATTGAAATGTGTCAAAATTTGCCGAGCCATGAAATCGATTCCAGCTTTTCTTTCAAGCACTTCCTCCTGACTGGAGCTTAATTCATGTGAAGTTATTGTATGTAAGTTTAAAATTTATCATACCCAGTGGTTGATAATAAATTGGTCCTTTATTGCTCATAGTTGTGGTTATAAACTTATTTTATTAACCTGTAAAACCACGGTTTTTAGAGGTGAGGTTCTTCAAACCTCAATTATTCTCAACCTTCATTATAAAATCAATTATAAGATCAACATGCATAATCTTTGGCCCAAAATACAGCTATGTATCTATATCGGGTATCGGCCGATATTTGACCTGTGGTATTGGTATTGGTATCAGTATCGTATGTGAAAAAGGGGGATCAGGACAGCCCTAACATTTACTCATTGATTTAATGGAAAAGTGTGTCCAACCTTTTCACTGGAAGTGTTGAGATTCATGTAAAAACATTATTTTTTACACAACTTTGTTGTGTCGGTGGTAACTGAAATGTTCAGAGCCGGCTCTGGCTCATCATGCTCGTGGTTGTGTTTCCCTCCAGGCTGTGATAATAAGCATCATATTAAAGATTACAGTAGTTATTCAGCCCAGCCTAATTACACAACACTCGCTCCTTTCTATAAATGAATGTGTTAAAGCCATATACTGCAGTGTGTGGCGCATGCTCGTGTGTGTGTGTGCCGTGTATGTGTCCAATCATGTGGGTGTGTGTTTCCTCATGAAAACAACAGGCCAACTGACAAGGCTTTCATCATTATTAGCAGCCTACATGCTGTTGTCATGAATTATGCAAACACTACTGAATAGCTTCTGCAGCACGTGTAAACACACGCACACACACCCCCACACGCACACACACACACACACACACACACAAATCTGTGATGGCTACACCCAGACAGGTTTTCTGGTCGTTGCCTGTTGCAGGAAACTGAGACTGAAAGCAGTGAGGATGAGTTTGTGTGGAAACAGAAAAGTCTTTTCAGCTCCAACTGGTCTGGCGCTGGTCAACTTGGATTTCTTGCTTCTTTTTCCGAGACTTCTTGTGACATGTATGAAGATAAAGGCTGTATTCTCATGAAATATATAAACAAGTTGAAAGCTCTTCAGCAAATGTGATGAGGAAATTTTATAACTATTTAGAGCCCTTTAAACTTTGTTATCAAGAACATTATTCCTGAAGCCTGAGACACAAGTTAGCTTTGGGAATAATAATACAAGGAATGCAGGATATCCGATATGCCGATATTTTACAACTCATTTGGCCAATAACTGATACAATACTGATAAAGGTGTAAATGATGAAATGATGTAATATCAATTTCTTGTGCAAAATTAGAAAAATCTTTCGGCTAGTTAATTTCCCTGTTTTGATGTCAGTTTACACCGCTTGGTGTCAGAAACGTAGATATGAGTGTATTTTCGGACACACTCACATAGCCTCCCCTCGAAAGCTCCATCCATGTCTACAGATGCTCTT
>JALJCO010012118.1:0-34084 GCA_023101725.1 Atherinomorus stipes | reverse complement strand
GGGAGCAGTGTGGGGGTGTATGTGTGTGTTGGTGGAGGAAGGAGTGTGTGGGTGTTGGGGGTTATAGGGAGGTGGGGGTGTGCATGGGTGTGGGGGTGGAGGGAGGAGTGTGGGTGTTGGGGGGGGTATAGGGAGGTGTGGGTGTATGTGTGTGGGGTGAAGGGGGGAGTGTGTGGGTGTTTGGGGCATAGGGAGGTGGGGGTGTATGCGTGGGGGATGAGGGGGGAGGGTGGGGTGTTGGGGGGGGGTATAGGGAGGTGGGGGTGTGTGTGTGGGATGAGGGGGGAGGTGGGTGTTGGGGGGTATAGGGAGGTGGGGGTATATGTGTGTGGGGTGGAGGGAGGAGTGTGTGGGTGTTGGGGGTTATAGGGAGGTGGGGGGTGTATGTTTGTGGGATGAGGGGGGAGTGTGTGGGTGTTTGGGGGTATAGGGAGGTGGGGGAGTAGTGTGGGGGATGAGGGGGGAGTGTGTGTGGCAGTTGGGGGGTATAGGGAGGTGGGGGTATATGTGTGTGGGGTGGAGGGAGGAGTGTGTGCGGGTGTTGGGGGGTTATAGGGAGGTGGGGGGTGTATGTGTGTGGGGTGGGAGGGAGGAGTGTGTGGGTGGCTCCAGCAACCCCCCCGACCCTGAACTGGATAAGCGGTACAGAAAATGACTGACTGATGACATGTGGAGAGCAGGTGAGGGAGCTCTCCTGATGCATCCTGAAAAACCTGGAAAATGATTGAACATTGCAAACACATGGAAAATGCCTATAAAAGACTTTTGTGATGATGTATGACACTAGAATATCACCGGGTTTAAAACGAGCACTGAAAGAAGGAAGATTTGAACATCATGACGTTATTGTGTTGAAGTGGGCGTTACTTACGGCTAATTGGGGGGGGGGGGGTACCATGCCCCCCTCCAGTTCTGCAGCGTTGCAACGGTTCGTAAAAGGACACACCATCCTTTCTGTCACCATACGACTGTTTTCCTGTCATATGCAGCCCAGAATGATGCCACGCAGCTCAGTCACGTACTGTTGTCCTGTAATCGTTTGCAGGTTTGGTGCTTGTAGAGGACGGACGCGCTGAAGATGTCTTTGTTCAGGTCTGTTTTACACAGAGAAGCTGCTGCAGAGAAAACTGCACATAATAATACCATAAGTATTCATTAAGGGATGAGACGCTCCAGTGCGAGCCGAGTTTCCAGCATGAGTCAGCACTTTGCAGACAGTTTTTTAAGGAATTGATTTACACATTTGCTGCCTCATTGTTTGAGGAAATGAAAGTATCATGGGGGCTGGTTAGTGAACAGCAGCAACCCAGGAGAAGACCTGCTGCAGTTTCTCTTTGTGAGACACTGATTGCTTCTTGTTTTTCATTTGCTTGTGTGTGTGTGTGTTATTCATTATACGGGTTGTGATATCTTATGTCTACTGTGAACCTTGAGTCTGATTGTAAATAGAAAAAAACAAAAGTGTTCATTAATCCAGGCGAGGTTGGAGTATCTTGGTAAACAGATAAAATAATGATCATTTAAAAAATCAGTTTTAATTCACTCAAGTTTATTCATTTGACACAAATTCATTACAAAACTGATATCAAAGCACTTCACATACACTCAGTCAGAATCAAATTCTGTCTAATAAATAATCTGTTATAATCCATTTAAATTTAATTAGTTATAATCCAAATCCGTCCAGTTCATTAAAAAGTTGAGGAGACAAATCTTATTTTCATCCCCAAATCCTGGTCAATGACCGAGCAGCCGTGGAGAGAAGAAGTCCTTCATACCTGGAAGACTTCCTGGCCAGGTAGGCTGAAGATGATGATGCAGTACAGGGATGAAGGTGACGGGATCTACCATAGTTCTGCTGCTCTTCAACTGGTTATTGATAGTTTCGGTCCCGTGACCTGCCGGGAGCCCTGGATGACAGCGTGCAGACAGACGACAGAATAACTGTTAATAACTGAGGACAGACGCAGAAATGAGCTGAAGTGTTGGACACTCATGATCCGTAGAGAGAAGCGACTGCTGTGTACGAGCTGTTAATCATCACCACGTCCCTGCTGAGCTGCAGTCACTGATATTTACATCTGTCTGGTTCAGAAGCCGTCACCGTACACCGCTGCCAGAACGAAGGTATACCAGAGCACCGACAGTCCTTTTTTAAGGAAAGGAAAAGAGCCTTTTGAGTGTTTAGTTGATAAAGCATACAGCAGAACTGGAGTATTATCCAAAAATGTATTAGTACAGGAAATGCATCACTTCTACCTTGAGAAGGATGGAATTTCCCTATAAGCCAAATGAATGAAATGAAAAAATTCTTGATTTATCCCAGAAGGGAGATTCAACATTGCAAGAAGCTCACTCTTTTCATTCTTTTCTTTTTCTCTTTCTTTCTTTCTTTTTTTACAATATAACATTTATATAAGTAATAACGTCGCAATAATAATCAGTCAGTCTTGTTCTTCAGGGTGATGCTGCTGGCAGGAATGAATTCCTGTATCTCTCCGTCCTACAGCGAAGAACTTGACGCAGCCTCCCACTGAACACACTCTGTTGATTCTTCACCGTGTTGTGGAAAGGAGGAAGAATCCTCCATCATCTTCATCAGCTTGTGCAGCATTCTTTTCTGAACGATCATCTCCAGCGGCTCCAGAGTTACAAATTTAAAGCAGAACTCAGTAACTTCAGCTCGGGGCTCCCCCTAGTGGCATCCTTTCACTGTCGTAAAGTTCAACCCCCCCTGCACCCCCACAGCACGCAGACGGCTTCTCTACCATCTTTCTTCTGTTTTGATCCCTGGATATCTCTCTAAGCTTTTTCTAGCTTGTTGATGCTACGTTGCTGCGTTGGTAGCAGCACAGCATCTCCCTCTGCTCAAAGCAAAGACCTGTCTCTTCTGAAACGGGACGTTTTACCCGCGATTTGCGGGTAAATATGCCGTGGATTATATTTTTCACTGGTGTTGGCAGGTAGCAGGTAAGAATACGAACTTTTATTTACTTTTTGCGGACGTGACAAGTGATTATTGAGCCTGAAGCAGTGATGCTTCACCCGGCGTCCAGGCAGCGCAAGCTACGTGAATCATTCTGGTCCAGCAAAGAGTTGGTTATGAGAGCCAGGAGCCGTGTTTAGGTGGTGTGAAGCTAAAGAAATGTTTTCTTCGAATTAGCGCTGGTAGTCTGGTTAAAATCAGAGCTGGAAGCAGCTCGGTAGATAGGGGACCTGAGTACCGTACAGCGGTTTCTGTTGTCGCAAGTTCTGCTCGGGTCGGCGCAGGCAAAGTTGCATAGAGCTGCTCGCAGGCCAGAGGCCCCGGCGGGACGGGGGGGGGAACATTGAATCGCTCCACAGGGATTCCGAAAAGCATTTATTGAGGTAAAAAAGTTACTGAGTTTCCCCTTTAAAGTTACAAAGTCCAAATACTTACAGTTCGGATTTACTATTAAAATGCACTCTGCAGACCAGTTTTCTCTACTTTGTATTTGTGATGTCTGATATTGGCTCTTTTTTTTTTCTTTTACCGATATACAGATATTTAAATGTGTTATTTTTAAAGTATATTTTATTAATATTACACAATCAAACAAAAACAAGCGCAGTCATGTGCTTTTCAGTCACGTGACCTGCCGAGATCCTGGCGGGCAAAAGATGACGGGGCGCCGCAGACTGTGCAGACAGACTACAGAAAAGTTGTTTAAATCAGCTGTCAGTCGCCGAGAAGGAGCAAGACAGGAAGAAGATGGAAGTGTTGGACTCTTGTGACCCGTATACAGAAGCGACTGCTGGATACGAGCTGTAAAACATCACCACGTCCCTGCTGAGCCTGCAGTCAGGGATATTTACATCTGTCTGGTTGAGAAGTGTCACCGTACACCGCTGCCAGGATGAAGGTACACAAGAGCACCGACTGATCTCACTGAAAACTACTATTCAAACAGAAATAACAGAAATAGAATAATTTCTTCTGATTTTAACTTATTACAACATCAGTTTTAGAAATGATGGAGCGCTGTAAAGATGTAAATAAAAAGCATATAGGACCAGTATGCAGAAAAACACAGAATGTCAGCGTTACATCTGCTCTTTGTGCTGTTCAGCTGAATATGAGTGTACCAGGATCTCCACTTCCCTCCTTTAGGAGTTTATTTGCGTGTTCGCTGCTAGAACGTGCGGGTTAGAGGCCCGTGGAGGGACTGCCGGTTTACTGTACCCGGCCAGGACCGAGGTGCATCTGATAGAACTGATCCACTGAGGATGTCTTTATATGACAGAATGCGGTGAAAAGCAGGTAAAAACAACCCCAGCTCTTCCCCCCTCCTGGCGGTTTGTGCACCCGATTGCAAAACAACCATCTGGTATTATCCAGCAGCGTAACTGGGTGTTTCTCAGGCTTGTTCTCAGCCTGCAGGTGGCGAGCGAGAGTGTTTTTGCCCGCCAGGGGGGTGTTCCCTACAGGCCGTGATGTCACAAAATAACTATCAGTTGCCAATGTATAAAACAGGGGTAAATCATTAACGCACACAAACTGCACATCACATGTTACATCACATAATCTGTATATTGTTTACATTAGTACTATGCCCCCCCCCCCCCCACTCCAAAAGAAGTTTATAAAGAGCAACATGTATTTATGACTTCTTAGTGAAAATAAAATGTGGTCTCCCCTTCTGCAGCAGGCCAACAAGATCACCAGGGAGATCGCCAAGAAAAGGATGCCAGATATTATAAAACATTTTGGCATTGCCCTTTAATGTGGCGCTGAGGCGTTCCAAAGGAAAAACCTTAAATACTTCTCTGTACCACCGTGTGACAGAGGGAGGTTTTTCCTCAGTCCACTGGAACCGAACACGTCGCCTTGCTAGAAGAAAAAGTTTACCCAGCAACATGCAGATAAAGATGGCTGCCCCAGAGGGAAGTTCAGAAGCAACGAGACTGGTTCTGACTTTACTGTTTTGTAGAAAATGGAGCAAAGCTCCAGAGAAATATTCCTCCAATATTATAATATTCCCATGATTCCCTGTTTCTGTCGAAACTTGCACAGTTAAAAGAAAATAGTTTGTCATTAAAAAGTGAAATAAATTTTCTGTTATTGGAGGCAGTTAAATTAAAATGAAGGAAGCTATCAATTGAACTCTCTACTGGATGTAGTGTTGTCAAAAAAATCGATTATCCGATACTAATAGATTCTAAAGATAAGTATCTAGTTAGATATTAATTAGCTCGGGTATCGATATGTAAATACCACTTCGGCATCTGCAGAGTCTCGGAAAGCATCAGCCCTGGAGGACCCAGTTTACGGTGTGGCTAACTTAGCGACTTTAGACCTCTCTGTTAACTTTTTTGTTTTAACAAGTGACTAGTGATAAATCCAGTGTTACTGGAGACTCATGCAGACTGAAAATGAAATGAAAACGCGTATCGTTTACTTTTCTCGCCACAGCCGCTACCTCAGACCCTGCCCCCGCAGACCCCGCCCCCGCAGAGAAGCACGAGCTCGCACAGCAGCATCTCACGCAGCATCACCCTTACTTGTGTGTATGTTCTATTGTTGACTTGATTTGGTCTCAGGTATGGTGAGGAAAAGGACACGTAAATAAGTGCACTAACTGGTGGTTGAAGTTTTTAATTCGTCTCTTCTGAATCACAGTGTGCGGATGGAGACTGGATCTCTGCACAAACTAGATCTTAAAAATAATTTAAAGCAAATCTGCCTGGCACGACACAGCAGTAAGATCCCCATTCTGCTGCTACGATGCTGGACAGGACATGTTAAAAATAATAATCATAATAGCTATTATGATTATTATTATTACAATAATTTCTTTTTCATTTTTAAGGTCTTTCCTCATATACAGGTACTACCCAAAAAATGAGAATATCCTGAAAAAGTTCATGTATTTCTGTAATTCAACTTAAAAGGTGCAATTTACATATTGTTTAGCTTTTAAGCTTTTGTTTGTTTGGATGTTGCTGATTAGAAGTTGCAGCTTAAGAAAAGCTCAAATTCTAAAACTCTAAAAATTACTGTGAAAAGCTCCAGTATTGTAGGTTCAGAGTGTCACATTCTAATCAGGTCAGTGATCCAAACACCTCCATAAGTACCCTGAGCCTTTAAAAAGTCTCTGTGTTGGTTTAGAAGAAGCAAATGGGGAAGATGCTGATCTGACAGTTGTGCAGAAAACCATCATTGACTCCCTGCACAAGGTGGAAAGACACAAAAAGTGCTAGAAAAGAAGCTGGATGTTCTCAGAGTGCTGTCTCAAAGCACATTCATGGACAGTTAAGTGGAAGGAAGAAGTGTGGAAGAAAACGGTGTAGAAGCCGGAGGGCTGACAGCAGCCTGGAGAAGATGGTCAGGAAAGGTCCTTTCAGACGTGTGGAGGACTTCATAAGGAATGGACCTGTGAGCTTCATTAAAGGGGAACTTTGTTTTGTTTCAACCTGGATCTATTTTCTAGCATGAAATACGTTCATTTCCTCACCCAGACAGTTTTGGTGCAACTTGAATTCCTTCGGGAGATATTTAGATCCACTCCAGATCAGCGTATGCGCCATATAATGGCAGTGATGGGGCAACCGCGTCCAGTCTCAAAATAAGGCATTATGTGCCACAAACTCCTTCATTTCACCAATGTTTTGTTACCAAACATTAGTCGAGCCCCCCCGGTGAGCTTGAAGCGGCTTTTTCGCGGTAATTTATCCTTATTTAAAGACGTTTACTTGTTATGGTGTCGCATAATAGTGACATCATCAAATCCGCCGCTGTAAAAAGTTTGTAAATAAAGGACGAATCACCACCAAAACATTAGACTGAGAACATTAGAGGCAGAATATCTGTTTTTGACAAATCCAGTCTGGTCTGGCCTAACTAAGGCTACGTTCACACTGCAGGTAAATGCGACCTGAATCCGATCTTTTCGCTCAAATGTGACCCAAATCCGATCTGCCTCTGACTGTGTGAACAGTGCAAGTCGCATTGAATCTGACATTTCTGGATCGGATTCAGGCCACTTTCAAATGTGGTATTAAATCGGATACATATCCGATCTGTGTTGAAGCGACTGCAGTCTGTACGAGCATGTCGCATTTTATCCGACCTCAGAGATCGACATGGACGTCCTTATGAGATGAGACAGAAACGGAATGTAAACAATGGACTGAACAGTTAAATTATATTTTTCTGGCTCTGATTGAACGTCAATCTGGAAACTAATGAAAGTGTTGTGGGAAACTTTTTTGTGGTCCAGCAACTCAGTGTGTGAAGGTGAGTGAGAGGGTGTGCACGCGCGGGGGAAGCCGGTCGCCGTGGATGCGGCCAGAATAGCCTCATCCACAGGTGTGTGTGAAATGCGTCCGGTAAAGAAAGACACGTTCACCGCAGCAGGTAGAGAGAAGAACCGCGGTGATAAATGTGCAGAATTAAAATAAAGCCGCTTCTCTCCAGCATAACGCCCCCCCCGCGTGTTAAATAATCAGCTGATCACTGTGATCTATGGGTTTATTTCTGCCGCGGCTGAACTGCTTGGTGACATCATATCTGTGAAGAGATATGATTCCCTCAGAACATCTGATCCGAAACATCCTCATCCACCATCCTGCTCCGACGCTGCATCCACACACTCCTCTGCAGCTACACACTCCCACACATGTAGCAGCAACTTTTCAACACACAGACGTCATCACAAATGCGTTTGTCTTCTTCCTCCATCATCACAAAACCCGCTCATACATTTGCCGACTGCCGCCACAAATGGCTTTCAACGTGAGTCCGCTATGCCGGTAACTTCCATATTTGTTTGCATTGGTTTCCATGACCACCGTTATGTGCGTGATGTCATTCATGTTTAACTGAGCATGCGTGTCACTTCAGAAGCGTGAGCTGTTCATATCGCAGTCGGCAACAGGCCACATTTAGAAATGTAATGTGAACACACACACAAAAAGATCAGATCTGACAAAAAGTTGGAATTGAGCATTAAAGGGATATTGTGTAAGTTCTCCTGTGTTTTATTCACAAAAACTGATTATTTGGTTCAAAAGTGTTTTTTCATTAATCAGTAATCACTCCCATCAACAAACTGAAGTGCTCCTCTAAGTTCTTAATTTGCCGTTCGTATCATTCATTTATACATCGAGCGGGGCGGCTCGGTGGAGGCTGCCATGTCGTATCGCCATGTTTTTGCGTTCGGGAGAAGCGTGACGGTAGGAAAACACAGAAACTCACCGGACACCCGGAGTTTTCAGCTCAGTTCGAGGTAATGCCTTTGAAAAGTCACCACGCTGCAGTGGGGAGAAACCAGCGTCTCACTGACGCTGCGTTCACTGCAGTCGGGCAGACGGCCGTTGGTAACAAACCAGATGTCATTTTAATCAATGAAGCTGAGCGAAAGACGGTAAAACATGGGTCAGGGAAAACAATACGACATCGCCATGACAACCGAACAGATGTGGACTGATGTCACTGTAACTGCGGACCACGTCTTCACATAGAGGCCGGTGATAACTTTACATGCAGCGGACGTCGTCTGTCTGCCCGGTTTCACGCGAATGCAGCATGAAAAGTACGAGGGAGCTGCTCCCGATTACACAATGTCCCTTTAAGACCTGCGGTGTGAATGTAGCTTAAGGCTACGTTCACACTGCAGGTAAATGCGACCTGAATCTGATCTTTTCGCTCAAATGTGACCCAAATCCAATTTTTTGCTCTTATGTGACTCAGATCCGATCTGGTTTTGACCATGTAAACAGGAAAAAGACGCGTGCATTCGGATCTGTTGAGATGGGATACAGGCCTCATTCATATGTGGAAATAAATCGGATATCAATCAGATCTGTGACCATGCAACTGCAGTGCAAGCAGACAGATCGGATCTTCTTACACATGCTTTCACACGTCATTAAATCTGAGACGTTCAGCTTAATCTTGGCGCACTATTAAGTAGAGGTGGGCGATACCGGGAATTTTGGTGTCGATCCGATACCAAGTAAATACAGGGCCAGTATTGGCGATATCGATACTGATACCGATACTTTTTCACATTTAAGCTTCATAGATCCAAATGATCCAAAAAGACCTAGGATAGAATTTGGTTAAACTCAGCTCTTGAGGAATCGGGAAATAATAATGGGCTATAGATGGTGGCAACTTGCCCAAATTTGGTTGCCCTGGGCAACTATTCTGGGTTATCCTCAATGTTGAGCCCCACTCAGCGCTGTGTAGCAAACTGCAGGGTCAGTGCTTTCCTAATTCTACATGGCTGAGTGTCCTCAGCACCCACAGGGTCAACATCCTCATCTGTTGCTTCATGAGGGCCAGCTGCATACAGATCCTCATGATATGTCTCATCATGCTTCTCACATATGTTATGCAGAGTGCAACATGTAACAATTACAGTGGGTACAAAAGCTGTGTCAACATCAAGGCGTTTGGCCAGGCATCTCCATCTACCCTTCAATTGACCAAATGCACATTCAACTACCATTCTTGCCCTACTTAGCCTCTGGTTGAAATTGCGCTGATCTTCCGTAAGATTTCCTGTTTCTGGATAACCTTTCATGAGCCAGGGCAGAAGTGGGTAGGCCGGATCTCCCAGCAGCATGATGGGCACCTGTGTGCCTTGGATCTCCATCTGTGATCTGGCTGAAAATATCAGAAAAATATGTTACTACAGTCAGGAGAAAAACAGAATTGATTCATTGCATGGATGAACAAGTAGCTTAACTCACATTGGGAAAGAAAACTCCTCTCTCTGCCTTGTCATATATGTCAGAGTTCCTGAGAACTCTGGGGTCGTGAACACTCCCAGGCCATCCGACGTTGATGTTTGTGAAACTATTGAAAAAAAAAGCCTCTTGAGGCACAGATAACATCAATTTACACAAATAAAAGAGCAAGGGGATACCTGGATAGCCTACAGTATATGACATGCTGAGACAATGCAATAGTAGTGTAATAGATGAGAGATTTTATGTTATAACACTTAAATAATAGAGCAGTGTTTCTCGACCACTGGGCCAGGGCCCATTGGTAGGCCACAAAAATGTTTGAAGTTAAAGCTAATTTCCAAGAATAACTGTTTTTTGTAGAGAAAAAGATTAATAATAAGGATTATGACTGAAATTCTGATTGTTTTAAACACAAAATAATATGTAGACTATAAACTAGGCATGACAGTCAGATCATGAAAATATCATCTCATCTTGCTTGAACTGTACAACATCATCAATTTGAGGCAGTCAGTTGGTAATTAGCCGAATTAGAATGGAATATTAGCTGTAGCAGTTGGTGTCCCTGCTGCAGACTTTTTAACCTATCAGGTGATGACAGTGGGCTTGCATACAGTTATGCTTAAGATTATTGACACCTTCCAGTTAGAGAAAAGGCTAAATTAACAACAATATTTCAAATGACAAGACACTAAAGATACTAATGACATATCCAAATTTACAAAATTATAACTCAGTGAAATAAAATATTGCTTTTGAATTGTGATGAGAAACAATGACTGAAAAATCAAATCAAACAAACAAACTGGCCCAGACACATTAGAGCACCTTTCCTGTGAAATGTGAACCAAAACACCTGTCAACAGGTGTAAAAGTCTTTTTGAATATTACAGAAAACACCTGATTGCAGTGACTGCCTCAGAATGTTGCTCAATAAAAATGCTTGTTTACTTGTTTTATTTTTCTTGATATCTTTGGCTTTTTTTCACAGCCTGTTATGATGTGTATCCATGGCAACTGTTTACCACCGGGATTTATTTGAGTTACCCTCCTGGGATGAATAAAGTATTTTTCATTTAATTCATTTCATTTCATTGGGCTACTTTGAATGCATCATATTTGTCCTTACCAGAAGCTGTGGTTGACAACCGCTTGCAAGAGCACAGAGTGCCATCCTTTCGATTAAAGTAATCGGTGTGTTCCTCAGATGGAGCGATGATGGGAATGTGGCTCTTGTCAATGGCTCCAGCGCACGGAGGGAACCCCCAGCGGGTTTTGAAACCTTGTAGGACGTCCTGTAGCTCGTTGGCTCGTGGAAGGTGTATATATCGATGCCACAGCTTGTCTCGCACCGAGCAACACCGACACGCTTTTGCAGTGGAATGGCCCGACGAAACGTGGTATCCTGGTATGAAAGAAATGGGGACAAACTCTCGCATAGCATGTCAAACGTTTGCTTGCTCATCCGGAAGTTGCTGACCCACTGATCGTCATCGAAACTGGCCACAACATTCTCCCACCAGTCCTGAGACCTGTCTTTTACCCACACATTCCTCTGGACCGACGAGGATGCAATTGCAGCGTATGCATAGGATGCTATGATGGCCCTTTTCCTCCTCCTCTGCCTACAAATCCTGGCAATGTTTGTTGAGCTCCTCATGTAACGCAAAACTAGCATCAGACCTATATCAAGATCTTCCATTTCCATTTTTGATAGCCTACAGTTTTGTAAACACTACAGGCACGCATGCGCAATGTTTCAAATGACAGGATGGTGTAATCGCAAGAAATCAGATCTGGGCCACATTATAAAATATGTGTAACCAATTTAAAAAGTCGGATTTAGGCATCAAATCCGATCTGGGCATCAAGACCTGACAGTGTAAATGTAGCTTAAGTGAACAGCGCAAGTCACATTGAATCTGACATTTCTGGATTGAATTCAGGCCACTTTCAAATGTGGTACTGAATTGGATACATATCTGTGACAGAGCGACCGCGGTCTGTACGGGCGTGTCGCATCCATCCGACCTCTTCTGTGAAATCGAGACAGACATGCTTATTTCTGCACCAGAGAAGACGGACACGGAATGTAAACAATGGATTTAACAGTTAAATCATATTTTTCTGGCTCTGATTGAACATCAATCTGGAAACTAATGAAAGCGTTGTGAGAAACTTTTATGTGGTCCAGCAGCTCAGTGTGTGAACGTGAGTGAGAGGGTGTGCACGAGCGGCGGAGGTGCGCGTATAATCAACTGATCGCTGCAATCTGAGTTAATTTCTTTTTTTTTTTTTTTTTTTTTTACTTGTCCTGTCCAGCATCGAAGCAAGCAGAATGGAAATCTGATTGCTTTATTCTGTTGAACAGTTTTGCTTTACCAAGCGGTGCTTTATGAACATAAGGCTCCACTTGATATCATGTTTATTCATTTTATTTCTTTAATTAAACATTTGTCTATTACACCATTCCATATCATACTGCTGGGCCTGACAAGGGAGAAATGAAAGTTAACAGAGGTAATGATAGAAAGTGAAACAGAGAGAAAGGAGTAAGGAAGAGGAAGAGAGAGAGGAGAGAGAAAACATGAATCCACTTACACATTTCACTGGTACATCTGTACAGCGATCCCTAAACAACCAAGGTCTCTGTTGGAAAACAAAACTAACAATCCCCTACAGGAGGACCTGCAGGTGGCTTAAATATCCTCAGATCATACAAACACACGCAGAACTACGCAGAGAAGAGGTACAACCTAGACAGCGCAATGGGAAGTAGAGAAGAGGTACAACCTAGTCCTCGCAATGGGAAGCAGTGTCACAGTGTCAACATGCATAATAAAGGGTGCTCCGTGGTGATACAGTCATGCAGATGCAGCCTCGTCTCTGCGAGGAGGAAGCCCGCAAGGCTCACGACCCAGGCCCCCAGCAGCCACCCAGAGGCCCAGATCCCAGCTACCCCCCCCCCCCCCACAGAGCGGACATGCATCCCCCAAAGGGCGGCAAAAGGCGGCCCCAGCCGGAGCCCCCTGCGGTCTGGGGGCCCAGGCCCCAGCGGACCAAGACCAGCAGCTGCCGACCCCACCGGGCGCCCCCCGGAGCAGAGACAGCGCCAGGCCCAGGGCCCAAGCGCCCAGGAGCAGCCACCCCCCCCCCGACCCGGGCGGCCCAACCGAGACCCAGGAGGACCGGACCCCCCAGACGACACCCCCCAGGGCAGGCCAGCCCCCACCCCGACGTCCCTGCCCCATACACCTGACACCAGGGCGCCACCACCTCTACCACCCCCCTACCCCGCCACCACGCTCACACACACACTCCCCACACACCTACCCCAACACTAGGGCTGAAAAATATACCGCCACCGCATCCACATCGAGACACGGACACCCAAGACATCAACACCGCAAGAGCAACCACACAAAAGATACAGATCCCCCCCGCGCCCGCCCCGCATACAGAGCCCCGGAAGCCACAAACAAAACCGCACCCCCCACCAAAGCGCCCGGCCCCCAACCAACCGGCAGCCACACCGCACCACACCGACACCGAGATGCCCGGCACGAACACCGAGATACGAAACCCCGCCCACACCGCCCAGCCCCACCCAACACCTCCATGTACCCCCCCCCCCCCACACACACACATACACCCACTCACTCCGCTCTCCGACCTTGCATACCCACACTCACTCCTCCCTCCACCCCCAACACTCTCCTCCCTCTACCGTCCACACCTACCCCCACCCTCCTCATACCCTCTAACACACACATGCACTCCCCCCCCCACATAACTGCACCAACCCCTCCCTACCCCCCACACATACGCCCCCACCTCCCTATACCCCCAATACCCCATACAGTCCCCCCTTACATGTCCAGCCCCACCCATCCCTCTGACCTATCACACTCCCACCCTTCCTTCCTTCAGCCCCTCATGACCATCCCTACTAGACACTCACGAGCATGCCACTCCTTCCTCCATCCCCCCTTTCCTCCAACCACTTACCCACATCTCCTCCCTCTTCCAGCCCAAGTTCCTCCCTCCCACATTTCCTCTTTCACACTCTCATTCATTATTCTCACATACCCACCTCTCTCTTGCCCATGCCCTCGTGCCTCCTGAGTGGTAGCTCGGGCCGGTGAAGGAGCCGTGAGCTCCAAGCCCCCAACCACGCCCCCCCCCCACCCCACCCACCCCACCCCCGGACGCAGCAGGCCAGGCAACCCCCAGGCCAGCAGATCCCCTGCAATGCAGCCAGCCTTAACCACGCTTGATCGCTGCGATCTGAGTTTATTTCTACCGCAGCTGAAGAGCTTGGTGACATTACATCTGTGGAGCGATCTGATTCCCTCAGAACATCTGATCTGAAACATCCTCATCCACCGTCCTGCTCCGACGCTGCATCCACACGCTCCTCTGTAGCTACAGATGTTGCAGGACGCCGCATCCACACGCTCCTCTGTAGCTACAGATGTTGCAGGACGCTGCATCCACACGCTCCTCTGTAGCTACAGATGTTGCAGGACGCTGCATCCACACGCTCCTCTGTAGCAACAGGTGTTGCAGCTATTGTTCTGTACAGAAACGTCATCACAAATGCGTTTCTCTTCTTCCTCCGTCTTCACAAAACCCGCTCATACGTTTGCCGACTGCCGCCACAAATTGCTTTGTGTGAGCCGGTAACCTCCATATCTTTTTTACATTGGTTTCCACTAACACCGTTACGTGCATGATGTCATTTGTGTTCAACTGAGCATGCGCATCACTTCAGAAGCATGTGGTGACCATCGGGCCCTGAGGCTTTCCCACTCTGTGGTGATTTAATGTGTGTGTGTGTGTGTGTGTGTGTGTGGGGGTGACTTCCTGAGCTGTAATTGGTCTACACAAGTCTACACATTTCTACAATCTTCAGGTAAGGTGGGAAGATGTATTCCATCAAAAAACCTTTTCCTTTGCTCTGAGGTGTTTTGGCATTCTGAAGAATATAGTTCCTGATAAAAATCCTTCAAAAATTTACATGAGGCCCTGTCTGGCCCTTGGCCAGTCGAGCAAGAAGCCTACCAGGATTATTACCAGATTCAAATTGTCCTGTGAGCTCAAATCTGTCCGGTTTTCAATGTTAAAACAAATAGTTCCGGCTTGTTTCCAGGGTCAGGAAAGTACTGTATATGGTTTCACTTCCCAAACCGAAAATGGGTTCGAAAGGGGGATAATACTGAACCACAAAATCACTTACCCGCAAAATTAGGACCCCACAGGTTTTCCAGGACGCGTGGGAACTCTGTCATTAGGATCTTCTCAGCCGACCTTCATAGAGGGAAAACTTTTGTTTCACCAAGTCAGATTTTAGAACGAGCCAAAGTCATCTTATCACTAATGCCACCAGTTAAAGGAGACGTGTGTCGTCATGTCAGCATCGGTTTGGGGATTTGTGGAGTCGTTTGGTGTCTTAGGTAATTAGATTTTTATGGTGCACAGAACGTCCAGATACCAATGTTTTCTGCTGTCATCTCCATCATCTTTTCCTCATGTTCAGTCTCATTCATGTATGTGACGATCTGTGCGCGTGGGCGTTTTTTACTGCACGATAATCACCATGTGGCCCTGGCGGCATAAATGAATTACATGAATGTTGTTATAGAGTTGTGCCATATGTTGCTTTATTATCTTATAGAATTTACACCAGTGTGTTGCTGTTGAATGGCCTCATACATTACTATCAGCAAGTGGGTTGAGAAGCTGCTATAATTGCATCACATATTCCCCCCGAGGGTGTAATATCATTATACTGTACTGTATAGAGCTCATATACAATTATCAAAGCCTGTGTGCTGCATCAAAAGTTTTCCTCCAAACTATTGTTGGCTTCAGCTCAGTCTGCAAGGCTGGCTGCAGCAGGAGCTTTAGAAATTCATTACAGATGTTTTTGTCGTGTCTCCTGTTAGATTTAGACTGTTTCAATGCATCTAAAAATATCAGAATAATTAAACAAGAAGAAGCCGAGTATTGTACGGTTTTAACGCACGACACCGAGTCAAACTGGGGGTCGGGATGTCGGTTGCAAACAATTAGAGGCTACGTTAATGAAATAAATGTGGGATTTTGGGGGCTATCAATATAAACATATTGTTGCAAATAGATTAATCTGTGAAATTAACACATTTATTTATCAATGACTAGATAAATAAACAAGTTATTACTAATCTATGTTAAAAATTCCAAATTTAACATTATCTCAGTGAGAGAAGCTGATTTGGGGCATGTATAGTACAGTCGTCCTCAAAATTATTCATTCCCTTCAATTAAAGAAAATAAATTCACAATAATTCAAATAACAAGAAACTAAAGAAACTAACAATAAATAAAAATTTACAAAATTCTAATTTAGTGAAATAAATTATTGCTTTTGAATTGTGGTTGAAAATGATAATAAAAAAACAAAAAAAAAACTGTCCCAGACACATTAGAGCATCTTTCCTGTGAACATGGACCAACATACCTGTCAACAGGTGCAGACGTCTGATTGGACGTTACAGAAAACACCTGATTGCAGTGATTGTCTCAAAATGCTGCTCAACATTATTTTATCTTCGGAGCCCCATCATGCTGCTGTTTACTTGTTTTACTTTTTGTGTGTTTTACTTATAAACCACATTTCAAAATCAGTGTCATGATTTTTATGGAATTCTTATTCACTATCACTTTTGTAAATTTTAATTTATTTCACTGACAGCTGATCTTTTTTCTTTCTTTAATTAGAGGATATGAATAATTTTGAAGACGACTGTAAATGCAACCAGCATACAAGCTGGAACAACTGGTTTTAGGCACATTTTCCTGATGATGATCACAGAAGTCAAATGTTTGGACGAGTATAAGCTTCAGCCGTCAGTCAGTGATGAGATTTTAAAATAAGTGGTGGAGGGTATTCTGGTGTATTTTCTGTCAGATTAACAGCCGGAGCTGGAGTATTTGGAGAGAACTAGATGACTGATGATGGAAGTTAGGATGGCAGATTATGAAGGCATGCATCACTTTCTGTAAAAATGTAGAAATCTCAACCTTAGAAGGAATCTAACTGCTGGCAAGATAAAGACCAACATTAGAATATTACATGTAAAATTATTCAGATATATTCAGACAAACGCGTAGGTTAAATCTGCTGGATGATGAGAACAACTGTTTATAAAGGAGCTGCAGTGGCCAGAGATCCTGACTCCATCCGGATAATCAGCACGATGTCCCACTTGTTGACCGGCCGTAGTTCCCCGACCTTGACAGTGACACTAATTGAATTAAAACCTTTCCTGCGGGTCTTTATTTCCATACTAATATGCTGCCATGTCTGCTGCTGCTTCAACGTTACGCAGCGACCCGACAGCCCACACAACAGCGGAGACGACTCACGTTGAGACATCTGATAACTTACTGTTGCCAAGCCTTCTCAACCCAGAGCCATCGGACGGATTCTACATCAGCGAGAGACGCTCTCACATTTAATCTGTCCTGATGAATTATGATTACAGTTAGAAGGAGGGAAGAAGAAGGAAGAAGGGGGCAGGACAGATCACAGGAACACAAATGTCTGTGTTGTCTTTGAGAAACCGACTCTTTACCATCCAACCTGATCCCACACAAATACGTGACATGAGCACGAACAGTCTTACTCGTTTACGCGTCTCTGACACGTAACTGCTTCAAATTATGTGCCACCGACACGTAAATGTTGTTCATTTCCTCCCCCAGGCAGTTTTGGTGTAACTTTAATTCCTTCGGTAGATATTTAGATCCACTGGAGATCAGCGTATGTCCGATATGATGGCAGTGATGGGGCAACCCTGTGTAGCCTCTAAATAAGGCATTATCTGCCACAAACTCCTTCATTTCACCAATGTTTGTTACCAAACATTAGTCGGACCCCCCCCCCCCTGTGAGCTCTAAGCAGCTTTTTTGTGGTGATTCCTCCTCATATACAGATATTTACTTGTTATGATGTTGCATAATAGTGACGTCATCAAAGCAGCTGCAGTAAAAAGTCTGTAAATACGGACAAATCACCACAAAGAAGCCGCTTCAAGTTCACAGGGGGGTCCAGCTAATGTTTGGTAACAAAAACATTGGTGAAATGAAGGAGTTTGTGGCAGATAATTATTTAGAGGCTGCACACGGTTGCCTGCATCACTTCCATTATATCGTACATACACAGATCTGGAGGGATCTAAATATCTGCTGAAGGAATTCAAGTTACACCAAAACTGTCTGGATGAAGAAATGAACAGATTTGTGCTAGAAAATAGATCCAGATTGAAAAAAAACGAAGTTCCCCTTTAAGTCAATGGTGAAGCTTTTTGTATCCCATGATACGAACGTTTCGGCTTCAAATTATGTGCTGCTGACACGTAAAACTGTGCAATGTAAAATCAACATCCTCTAAAATAATCACACCCATATTAAGTCGTTTGTGCAAAAAAAAATACGGATGATATTACGTTTTTTACATCCATTCAGTTTACAGGACTGTCTCAGAAAATTAGAATTCATGATATTCTAATATTTTGAGATAGAATATTTGAGTTTTCTTAAGCTGTACGCCATAATCAGGAATATTAAAACAATAAAAGGCTCGCAATATTTCAGATGATTTGTAATGAATCCAGAATGTATGACATTTTCATGTTTTTCTATCTTGCATTACAGAAAATAAAGAACTTTATCACAATATTCTAATTTTCTGACAGGTCCTGTATATATGAGACCCACAGTTTCTTCATTCTGACGGAGCCTAAATCCTTTCAGGTTGTTTTGGCTGCATGTTGCCTGGAGAAACCTGGAATCCATCTCCAGAACTTCTGGATGACGGACACCTGCTCTGTGTTTATTCCTCCAGAGCTGCTGTCGTGCAACGGTTAGAGGATTTCTTCCCCAACGTCACCTGAATGACTTCATGCTGTCGTTCAGCTCTGCAGACGTAACGAGCCAAGTTGCAGTTGCATTGGCCGGCACTTCCGCGGCATATAGTTTCCCTGTTGAATGCCGCCTAGTCAGTCCTTTGATGTGAAATCGGCTTCTCGTTTGTGCTCGATCAGAATGTGCGGATCACGAAACGTTATTGTAGAGAAATCTTGATTAACTAGTTCACTTTCACCAAGTGATGCTAGTTGAAACCACCAGATTACAGCAACTATGCTAAGCTAAGCTAAAGTCAGTGCTGCCAGATTCAGAGAATGACTGGGGTCGGTTAGAAAATGCTTCTGTCCACTCGTCCAACTCAGGAGACTGTGAGGGGAGGCTCAGTTTCACCCAGGGGGGGCATATAAAACTGGTGTAATGTGTTATGTGGGCATGATTTTTTATTTTTTACAGTAAAGAGGAAAAGAACAAAATACCTGTGTTTGAACTAAGACCTCACCGTGCACCAGAGTCAAAGCCTTCGTTAAATATTAAATCCTCTTTAGATTTACCATTTTATTTATGGCTGAAGATGTAGAGTGTGATGTCTGCCATGTTCCCTCTACACATACCGTGTGTCTACTGAATAATAGAAACAACCTGCTGCACGCTGTCGGCTTCTTTCAGATTCACAACTAATTTTGTTTCTCTGCGTAACAATAATAATTTAAAACACATCTAAGACACTCAGCTATTCACCGTACTGTTTATCTCTATGCAACATTTAAGTACATGTCACCTTGACTAGCCATGCATCATCGCACAACCTTCCTCCTTTATATGTATTTCAAACCGTAGGAGAGCAGGAGGGGGTCTGCGAGGTGAAGGCTGGAGATTTCTGAGCATCTGATGTGTAATGAAGGGATGTATGAAGGAAAGAAAACAGATTCTGTGTGGGTGTGACAAACTCATAATAATGACTACATGGATTACGGCCTTGTGCCATTACGAGACATAATGAGAGTGCTCCAAGTGACAGCAGCTGAATTACATGTGAGGGAGTTTAATGCAGCTCTTCCTGCTGGTGTCACATCAATGTTGCAGCGCTGAGACCTGCATGCTTCATCTCCGCATAAATGCAAAATTACAATTATTTTGGTCCGATTCAAGAGAGAAATTATGTGATTCGTAACTCTTTAATTTGGTTTCGTGGAAAACTGCGGAGAACATTCCTATGAAGCGTCTCATTTCCCATGTCAGTCGCTTACCGAATCATTAAGCACGCAGATCTGGAGGCAGATTTCAGCACTAATGTGTTCAACCGATGTTTTAGCATCAGTTTGATTTCAGTTGGGGGGTGAAAGGATGTCATGGGATTATTTAACACCATCTCATTACTCGGCATTACGCAGCCATGTGGACTCATAACTAGGGATGGACGATACTGAAATTTTTCATGTCGATACGATACCAGTAGTTTATGGCACTTTTTCAGCGATACCGATATCGATACCGATACTTTTTGTCCTTTAAAAGAAAATCACATGATTGTTCATTTTGCTTTAATACCTTGACTGCAAGGGCAATATTAGATATAAGTAAAATCTGAGAACAGAAGTTCTGGAAAGAAACACTTTTAAAACAATGATAAATTATAGTGATGATGAAATTAAACAAAAATAGATTAAAAACGTCTTTCAGTTATCATATAACATATAAAATATAATAGTTATATTACAAATTTACCAAAATAAAATGTACAATAACCTGCATTAAACCATGAAAGACAACAAAACATCATCATCATCATCACAAACAGTTGCAACATTATCAAGATATCCGATAGGCTACCAAAATAGGGAAGCTAGAATTTGGCTGCTTTTATCATTTCATTGCCTAAAACTCTCAGAAGTAGAAACAAATTGCATGTTTCGTATCTGTACATTGGTATTGCGATACTCAAAAAAGTATCGATTCCGATATTTTGGCTGGCTGGTATCGAAGTATCGACTCCAAGGTATCGATATGCACATCCCTACTCATAACCCCAAATGTTGCAGATTTACTAAAAGCTCAACAGAAGTACATTTACTGCTTTTTTTATGTTCATTTCTGCAGCGGCACTGGGGTGGAGGAAGGGAGGGGGGCACCCAAGGTCCCCACATGCCCTAGCCCTCAGAAAACGGGGGTGCTTGAAGACCGACTGCTGCAATCATAGCAAAACTATAACCGATTAATTTTATTTATAGTACTTAAATGGTCTGAAAGTACAGTGAATAAATTAATTAAAAACATCAAAATTGGTTTGCCTGCTGTAGTATGTCTAAATACCCCCCCCCCCCCTCTCCCCCCAGACAAGGTTTCTTGTCTGTGATCTTTGTAGATTATTCATGTACTTTTTCTCTAACAGCCTATGTTTCATTAAAGACGAGTTCATTTGTAGCACATCTCATGTAGGGCTGCAACGATTACTCGAGTAATTCGATTCATAAAATTGCTTGAGGGAAAGCAACGGCCTCGAGGATTCGTTAAATTCACTCTTTGTATTTTGCGCATCCGCCTGGATGGTTCTTCTGTTCCACAACTCGGGCTGAACATTAACGCCAGTGACGTTCCGCCCGGACGGGTATTTCTGTTAAACATAACAGTTAGCTTTATGCTAATAACATCGTGGAGGGAGGAAAAACTGTATGGGACCCTACAAACAGGACCGAAAGAGAGAGAAAACACAGTACCCTCTCCCCCGTTCGGTATGCGCGTGATTCAGGACATAGAAATAATAAAAGTTCTTTATTAACTGTATAATCGGTGGATTTGGCTGCGCCTGGTCAGTAAAGGCAGTTCAGAGCAGGTCCGTCTGCTCTGCGCTCCGTGTGCTGCGAAGCCTCAAGAACAGGACCGTTTTAATCGATGGTTAAGTCCACAGCAGGCACTCTGCAGCGCGAGCCAGAAGCACGCCGTCGCAGCTCTCCGTCCAGTCTGTTTCTGACAGAGCAGCTTCCAGAATCAGCTCATTAGTTCAGATTGGAGGAAATCAGATGTGGAAGTAGCAGACAGCATCCGGTAACTTTCAAAATAAAAGCCCTGCAGGTTTACAGTCGCTGAACTACATCAAACTTTACATTACCAGTGATACCAGGTTTGTGGGTCCTCTAATGAACGGCCGGTTGTTTCCATTTTTTTTTTTTTTTTTTGTTGTTGTACTTGTATGATCCCCGGGGGGAAATTAGGGCTCTGCATTTCACCCATCTCTGTACTGTGAGTATCAGAGAGCAGTGGGCTGCTGCTTAAAGCGCCCGGGGAGCAGTTGGTGGGGGGTTATGGACCTTGCTCAGGGGTCCACAGTGGTACACCCAGGAGTCGTGTCGGGGGATCAAACCCGGGTCCTCCGCGCCCAAGCCCACGGATACGCCTGGATACCACTGGGCTATCCACTCCCGTTTCAGTAAAGCTCAAAATTAAATGTGCAGATGTGGAAGCAACAAGCAGGGGGGGGCATCAGTGCTGCGTTCAGGGAAAACTCTGCACTCTAGAACTCTGAATGTGAGAAATTCTAGCAATCTTACAATTTCAGTCAGTCATTTTCTGTACCGCTTATCCAGTTCAGGGTCGCGGGGGTTGCTGGAGCCTATCCCAGCTATTATCAGGCGAGAGGTGGGGTACACCCTGGACAGGTCGCCAGTCTGTTGCAAGGCCAACACAGAGAGACAGACAACCATTCATGCTCACATTCATTCCTAGGGGCAATTTTAGAGTGACCAATTAACCTAACATGCATGTCTTTGGACTGTGGGAGGAAGCCAGAGTACCCAGAGAGAACCCACGCATACACGGGGAGAACATGCAAACTCCACACAGGAAGGCCACAGTTGGAATTGTTCAAACCCCTCCCCAGCTGGGAATCGAACCAGCGACCTTCTTACTGTGAGGCTGTGGTGCTAACCACCACACCACCGTGCAGCCCCGCTCTTACAATTTAAGTTGTGAAATTTAAATAACTTGCAAAATGTCCAATTGATCCAATAACTCGATTAATCATCAGAAGAGTCGCTAGATTACTCAATTACAAAGATAATCGATAGCTGCAGCCCTAATCTCATGTACACAACAACTAAAAAGTGCTTTACATAAAACATTAAAAGCATCACAGTGGGGTTCAAAAGAAAAGACATGCAAAAAGTAAAAGAATAAAAGCATAATTTCAAATGAAAAACAAAGACACAACATTTTTAAGAAGTCTTAACAGGCCGTGCAGATCTGGACCCCTGAATAAAACTTTATTCAAATGCAGCTGAGTATCACGGTTTTCCTGAAGTAGTTGACCCACATGCAACAAGCTCCAAGAAAGAAAGTGTGATACATTAAGTTGATGATCCGGGGGAACTTCTGGGCTCGGAGGTTGATCTTCTGGGAATAGACGAGGAATGGAGGTTCTCAGGAGCTGAATGAAGATGGTTAGAGGTCCGGTCCGGTAGGTAGTGATGTGCCCGAAGAACCCGAGACTCCGAAGCGCGTATGTGGTAAAAGGAGGCGTTCCTAATGAAGCTTCGTATCAGAGCTTGTGTCATCAGCTTAGGAATCATGTGACCAGAGCAAAGCGAAGCCTCGGTTTGTGCAGATGACGCAATGCGTCGGTCTGTGTTTCACATCTGCACATGAAACATTCAGTGGTCGCGAGACTGAAGTGGACAGATATTTATCCGAGCTGAAAGAAGAGAAATCAGCAGAAATACTGCTGATTTCTGTGACATACGGCCACAGAAATCAGCAGTTTTATCAGCTTTCCCATTGATTTATGTTCCCCTGCATCACCGTCCCATGACGGGGATTATTTGAAGATTATCTGTACTAATAGAAGTTGCCAACCTGAACACTGAAGAAGCTGCTCTTCCTCAAACAGATTTCAGCTCCACGTCTCCTCTGTGGCGTTCCATAAGCACTGCACTCAACACATAATTATCACGATCACAACGGTTAATGCATATGAAATTAAAATTACGTGACAAACCAGATTGCCATCATTTTCAGTGATATAGATCATGCGCTCTCATGGCTGATGTGTTTCCATAGTACAGTGGTTAGCATGCCTATTTTTACTCAGGAGTCTGTGGTTCAAATCCCGCCCGCGATTTCTTTCTTTTCTTGCAACGTTTTATTTTCAAACCATACCTATAATTAGTCCAATACTTAAAAGGCACGATTAATGCACATAGTATGTGTTGGATGCTGATAGTTTATTAGATAAATCCTTTATTTCCTGGTCATGGGCACAACTGAGATGGTTTGAGTGCAGAGTTGTTCGGGCTGCTATGGACCCATTTGGACGCTTGATGTCACTAAAGAGGAACATAGATGAAGCTCTGAGTACTGAACCTTTTGCCGAACCATTTGGCTGGAAAACCTCATTGCTTCAGGAAGCTTCATTTGCCCATCACTACCGGCTTCCATAGTGTCGTGAGCTCGCATGGACATGAATTGAGGAAGTACGGTGTTATACTGTTTAGGCCAGGGGTCTCCAACTCCCGTCCCTCGAGAGCTACTATCCTGCACATTTTAGTTGCATCCTTTTTTTCAACACACCTGAATCAAACAAACGGCTCATTACCAGCCTCTAGCCTCTGCAAAGCTGAATGACATGTGCATGGGGGAATTACCTATTTGATTCAGGTATGCTCTAAGAATTACAGGATAGTAGCTCTCAAGGACCGGAGTTGGAGACCCCTGGTTTAGGCTATAAAAATCTAGTAAATAATGTGGTACACTTGGATTACATTGGACGAGTGGTATGGAGGAATATTGACAAGTTTTGGTGGACTTTTTTTTCCCTTTTTTTTTTTTTTTTTTGAGTCACCTCCATTATATGAAAGTTGGGGGGGAAAACGTACCCCACCCCCTGGATCTCCGGCTGCATTTGAGATATTAAAAAAGTGCTCCAGAGTCTCCAATTCCTCTGGAGAAAGGAATTTTCCAGATAGCTCCAGTATTTATCCGGGCAGGCAGCCTAGCAGCAGCTAGCAGCCCAGCTAATGATAAGTTTTAAGTTCAAAGTTCATCTAAGTGTGCCCTAAAAACCTGCTTTTTTCCACGCTGAAGGGCTTGGATAGTCTCAATGAGTGTCCGACATCATACTAGAGAGGAGACATGAACCAAAGTATCTACATTACCTGGAGATCGATGTTTGTTTTGGTGTTTGTATCCAAATCTCGGGACGCTGAAAATCAAATCTCACAATAACTTGCGTGAAAACACCCGTGGAGGACGTGAATTATCGCGCTATTTTGGACCCTGTATGAACTGGTTTCGCCACTGGTTCATCTGTTTGGCACGTCAACATGTTATTGATTCATAAACACTTAGAGGGTGCAGGCTCAGACTTTCATATCCCATGTTTTATAAGTCATTCATCCTCTGACTGTAAGAATACGAAAACTTTTCTTATGTTACTCTAATCTGTTGCACATACTTAGCTGTATTCACAAAATCTAAGTAAAGCAAAGCTCTTCCGGGCCACATCCAGCCTGGCAGCACCCTCCTGACCCTCCTCTGTAAAACAGAATCAGACTCAGCCATCTTTATGCCACTTGGGCCAACGACTAGGAGGGATCTGCTTGGGGAGACCCTCCTTTTCCCGACTGTGTTTCCTGTCTGCAATATAAAAGCAAAACCAGCTTAAAATAGACGCCTCCCCGATGTCCGTGCACTGGCACCGATGCTGCTGTCCTGATTTAGCTACAGACAAACCTGAAGCACAGCTTGGCTGCTGATGAAGACATAAAACAACCGCTTTCTTCCAGAAATGATCAACCAGCGATATTTCAGTCCCAAGCCTGTAAGTGCCAGACGACAAGAACAAGCGGCTAAATATGGACTCCTCAGGGAGATCAGAGGGAAATAGCAGCCATGTTCCAAGTTTCGAACGCCCGGCTGGATTTATTCTCATGCAAAATCTAAACTTTTCTTTAATTTGTTCCCACAACTCTGTTGATAAGGAGAAGAAAATCCTCTCAACAGTAAAGGTCCCGGTAGTTCATCTGATCCAGAATAAAGTCTGACTCCACTTTACACATGAATGAAGAGCTTTTTATGGTCTGATGGTTCATCGATTGGATACTAGTTTGCTTATTCGTTATTATCAATATAATCTGTAGAAGCAAGGAAATTGGAATTCTATTACTTTGTATTTTGCATTGATTTCTGCTCTTTGGTGGCACAAAAACCTGGAGGAAACCAGTAGTTAGTCCTGTCAGGACCAAGGGTCAAAATACAACTCAGCTTAATTTAGATGGGTATGATGTTTGTCCCTGAATTTGTTTACCAAATGACGATCCCCTTTTCTCCCACACAAGTGCCAGCATGAATCCCACCAACCAGAATAAACTGAATGAAGCCAAAAATCAGGGTTCCTACTCTTTTCAAGAAGTTATTTTCCAGGACTTTTTCAGGACATTTTCCAGGACTTTTCCAGCTGCTACAGCACGAGTCAAGTTATCACAACATAAACTAATAACTTCCACCACAAGCTTTTGGAGACGTGTTCCACAATTGCAGCTTGTATTTTTTTACAGTGATGAAGTAACGACGAAACAGCTACGAAGCAGCGATGAAACGTGACAAAACAGCAACATTGTGGCAACGAAGCTGTGATGAAACAGTGACGAAGCTGCGATGAATGGCGACGAAATGGGAACGTAGCAGCGACAAAGAAAAGACTAAGCAGAGACAAAACAGAGGCAAAGCGGAGACAAAGCAAAGATAAAACTGCAACGGAGCTACGACAAAACGACAACGAAACAGCAACATAGCGGCGACTAAATGGTGACGCAGCAGCTACGAAGCGGCGATGAAACATGATGAACGTGATGAAGCTGCAACGAAGCTGTGATGAACGATAATGAAACGGTGGCGTAATGGCGACGATGCCAAGACAAGAGTAGCGACGAAGCGGCGACGAGACGGAGGAAAAATCATTTTCCTAGACAACTCAAGCTTTTCCATGAGATTTTACTCTTTTTCTCTTTTTCCATGTGGTTTCCATGATTGGAAAAATGTTCAATCATTTTCCAGGTTTTCCAAGACGCATGGGAACCCTGAATAATCCATTCTTTCCTTGTTTGGGGGAAGTGTCATTCAGACTGCACAGGACTCAGAGAAAATCTGCCCAAGCACATTCGTGCTTCTTCAGAGGTTTGCAAAATATAATGGTAAAGTGTCCAGTACCCCACAGATAAATTTTTTCTGCAGAAAGTCGTACAATAATTTTCCAGATTGCCACAGTGACTAGGGATGATAATTGATAAGAAATTATCGATGTCAATGCCATTATTGATGCAGCTTATCGATTCGATTCCTTATCGATTTTCTTATCAATGTCTGATACTTTGTTGTATATGAAAAGAAACAATGTATAGCTTGTAACAAAAGCTTACTTTGATTCAATGTGTTCTACATTTGAGTATCAGCAGATACTCAATGTCACAGAAAAACGGGGGGAAACTAACAAAAACATCTACAACAAAAAGAAGCTTTATCTGGAAATAAGTGCAGCCACTGAACTCTGATGTGGTGTTTCATGTGTGTTTCACCCCTTCCCACACAAGAATGACCTCTGAACTCTGAAAGATTTACAAGAAAATCAACTATTTTTTTCAAGAAAATGAGCATGTCTGCCTTCTCTGGATCAAGTCTGCTTCTCTGAATGTCATCCTCAAAATGATTAATACCGTCCAATTAAAAAAGAAAAAAAATCAGCTGTCAGTAAAGTAACTTAAAACTGGCAAAAGTAATAAATAAAAATTCCATGAAAATCCTGACATTGATTTTGAATTGTGGTTCAACAGAAATATATATATATATATATGTGTATGTATATATATATATATATATATATATATATATATATATATATATATATATAAATAAAGCAAACAAGCATGATGGGGCTCTGAAGCTAAAATTTTGTTGAGCAACATTCTGAGGCAATCATTGCAATCAGGTGTTTTCTCTAATGTTAAAGAAGACTTATACACCTGTTGACAGGTATTTAAGTCCAAATTTCACAGGAAATGTGCTTTAATGTGTCCTGGACAGTTTTGTTTCTTTATTATCATCATCATCATCATTATTTTCAACCACAATTCCTAAGCAATATTTCGTTTCACTAAATTACAACTTTGTAAATTGTTATTTATTACTAGTTTATTTATTTTCTTGTTATTTGAACTACTATTGTTCACTTAGCCTTTTCTTTAATTGGAAAGTATGAATAATTTTGAGGACGACTGTTAAGCATTCAATCCAAATAACTTAACCTGAAGTTCTTAAAGCCTGATAGTGACATTTAATGTCAGAAAAATGCAAATTAACCGACTTGTATTCGTCTGTGTTTACCAAACTGAAAGGGAGAAGACATTTAACCATCATTCGCGTGAGGAGGCGAGTGATGTTGTTTGTCTCATCCTCACTGATTTTGCTGCGCTCAGCGTTGAACTTTGCTATGGAGAAAGGGTTCGGCGCAGAGCCAGCTCTGCTGCCACTGCCTTTGTCACTCTGGCTGCTGCTGTCATCATCTGAAACAGCATCGTTCTTACTTCATTTTGCATTTTTAACCACCAACGTTAACTTACATCAATAACGTTAGCTACTGCTTCTAGACAGACCAACACAATCTGGGGTGGTGTACGACGCTACGTTATCCGACACAAATAAAAAGGCTTACGTTAATGGAGTACCGTAGATAACTACGGAGCAAGCTCGTTAGCCAAGTTAAATAGAGCTACCTGCTGTACCTGATGGAAAATGCTATGGAAGTCATTCGGCAAACAATAGCTATTAAGTAACTAACCAACCTGGAAATGAAAGCATGTCGCCTGATCCTGTACGAGCTGTGACGCTGCTGGAAGCTGAAGGGGGACGTTTTGACTGTCGCTCGCCTTGTTTCCACGTCTCGAAGACACGACACGCGTCTCGCACATAGAGGTTGTGAACTGCATCTGAATGTTTTAACATGTTGGTTGTATTGCCTCCCTTACAGGAGAGCACAGCATCACAGTGGCTGCATACAGCCTTTTCTTCATCTTTTTTTGAGAAGTGAAGCCATGCCCTCCACCGCTTCTTCCGCTCCATCTTGTCTTTGGGAATTCGCCGACAGAAATTGCTGAAATCACGTCAAGGCATCGATAACGGGAACCGGGTCTCAAAACGGGGTTCGATTCCGGGAAATTGATCCATTTCTTATCGATGGCCCCGAGGAACCGGGTTTCGATTATCATGCCTAACAGTGACACATTCCAGTACTGTCACAGCCATTGCTGTATACACTATATCGTCAAAAGTATTGTCTCACATCTTGTACCTTCACTCACATATGATCTTCAGTAACATCTCATTCCTAATCCAGAGGGTTCAGTATGATGTTGGTCCACCTTTGCAGCTAGAACAGCTTCATCTTCTGGGAAGGCTGTCCACAAGGTTTAGGAGTGTTTCTGGGAATCTTTGACCGTTCTTCCAGAAGCACATTTGTGAGGTCACACTGATGTTGGACCAGAAGGTCTGGCTCTCAGTCTCCGCTCTGATTCATCCCAAAGCTGTTCTATGGGGTTGAGGTCAGGACTCTGTGCAGGCCAGTCCAGTTCCTCCACACCAGACTCTGCATCCAGGTCTTCATGGACCTGCTTTGTGCACTGGTGCACAGTCATGTTGGAAGAGGAAGGGGCCAGCTCCAAACTGGTCCCACAAAGTTGGGAGCATGGAATTGTCCAGAATGTCTTGGTATGCTGAAGCATTCAGAGTTCCTTTCACTGGAACTAAGGGGCCAAGCCCAGCTCCTGAAAACACCCCCACACCATAATCCCCCTCCACCAAAAATTACACTTGGCACAATGCAGTCAGGCAAGTACCGTTGTCCTGGCAACAGCCAAACCCAGACTCCTCCATCAGATTGCCAGATGGAGAAGCGTGATTGGTCCTCCAGAGAACGCCTCCACTGCTCTAGAGTCCAGTGGCGGCTGCTTTCCACCACTGCATCCACGCTTTGCATTGTACTTGGTGAAGTATGGATGGATGCAGCTGGTCGCCATGGAAACCCATTTGATGAAGCTCTCTGCGCACTGTTCTTGAGCTGATCTGAAGGCCACATGAACAGGGGTCCCACGCGTCCTGAAAAACCTGGAAAAGGATTTTTCAAGTCATAGAAAACAAATGGAAAATGAGAAAAACAGTGAAATGTCCTGGAAAAGCTTGAGCTGTCCTGGAAAATTATTTTTCCTCCCTCTTGTCACCGTTCGGCACAGCTTCGTCACTGCTTCGTCGCCGTTTCATTGCCGGTACGTCTTCGTTTTGTCACCATTTCATCATCGTTTGGTTGCCGCTTCATCGCCGTTTCATTGCAGCTTTATCTCCGCTTCGCCTCTGTTTTGTCTTTTCTTCGTCTTTACTTTACAATTATAGAACACTTCTGCAAAAACTTGTGGTGGAAGTTATTAGTCTATGTTGGGATAAGTTGACTCGTACTGTAGAACTGGAAAAGTCCTGAAAATGTCCTGGAAAATAACTTCTAGAAAGTGGGAACCCTGATGTAGTTTGGAGGTCTGTAGTGATTGACTGCAGAAATTTCGTCACCTTTTCGCACTATGCGCTTCAGCATCACTGACCCGCTCTGTCAGGTTACGTGGCCGACCACTTTGTGGCTGAGTTGCTGTCGTTCCCAAACACTTCCATTTTCTTAGAAACCAGCTGACAGTTGACTGTGGAATATTTAGGAGGAAATTTCACCGCTGGATTGTTGCACAGGTGGCATCCTATCACAGTTCCACGCTGAAATTCCTGAGAGCGACACATTCTTTCATTTGTAGAAACAGTCTGCATGCCGAGCTGCTTCATTTATACACCTGTGGAAGTGATGGAACACCTGATTCCATCATTTGGATGGTGAGCAAATACTTTTGGCGATATGGCAATAATATTATTAGCAATATGGCAATGTTACCTTTTAATTTTAAGACACGATTTAAAATGTTTAACCTGGTTGGCTTTTGTTGATTCTATAAACTTGTTCAGTTGTTTTTCTTTTACCTTCGAGTGTTTTATGGCTTTTATAACTGGGCACCCTCGGTTGTGCAGATGTTACACAAATAAAAAACTTGAAAGTTAACTTGTTACATAAAACTCAGGAAACCCTGCACATCCAAAATTGATGCAGTGGAAATAACCTCCACTTTGAAAATTGATGTGATGTGCTCATGAGCGAGAAGCAGTGCAGTGAGCTGGGAGTGAGAGCTTGTTATCCAAACAGTTAAATACTTAAAGGTGTTTTCTCTGGTGTAAACTCGTTCTTTGACATTGTTTGCAGCTGTCTTTTCTTTTCTGTGAGACTGGGACCATCCTGCGATCTCATCGTGCTGCTAAGAAGTCAGAAAATGTTTCCATGTGTTGATCTGTATGGGTCAAACCTCAAAGTTTTTTTAAGACTGGAGAAAAACTTGAGCCAACTTGAAACCTTCTACAAGTCTGATCTTTGGTTGTGTTGATGAAAAACTTCCGTGATCTAAATCAGTGAAAAGACGGCTGAAAGGGTTCCTATGCGTCCTGGAAAACATGGAAAATAATTGGATATTGTTCCAGACGTGGAAAACCTATGGAAAATGAGAAAAAGAGTAAAATGTCTGGAAAAGCTGGAGTTTTCCTGGAAAATTATTTTTCTTTCCTTCTTTCTCCATTGAGGCTGAATGCAAAAACATTTAACACATTTATGTTTGTTTCAAGCTGCTATTAAACTGCAACATTGAAGATCTCTGCTTCGTCTCTGCTTCATCTCTGCTTCGTTGCTATGTCGTCACTACTCGGTTGCTATTTCCATGCTTTGTCGTCGTTGCTTCGTCGCTACTTTTGTTATTTTGTCGCTATGTCGTCGCTATATCGTCGCTACGTTGTCGATGCTTCTTCTCCGCTGTCGCTGTGTCGTCGCCACTTCATCTTTGCTTCGTTGCTATTTTGTCGCCATGTCGTCACTACTTCATCTCTGCTTTGTCGCTATGTTGTCACTACTTCGTCGCTACTTTGTCTTTGCTTCGTTGCTACGTCGTCACTACTTGGTTGCTATTTCCATGCTTTGTCGTCGTTGCTTCATCGCTACTTTTGCTATTTTGTCGCTATGTCGTTTTTTTAAGACTGGAGAAAAACTTGAGCTAACTTGAAACCTTCTACAAGTCTGATCTTTGGTTGTGTTGATGCTTCTTCTCTGCTGTCGCTGTGTCGTCGCCACTTTATCTTTGCTTCTTGCTACTTTGTTGCTATTTTGTCGCTATGTCGTCACTACTTAGTCGCTACGTCGCTACGTCGTCACTACTTGGTTGCTATTTCCACGCTATGTCGTCTTTGCTTCGTTGCTATTTCCACGCTATGTCGTCGCTACTTGGTTGCTATTTCCACGCTATGTCATCTTTGCTTCATCGCTATTTTGTATCTGTTTGGTCGCTGCTTTGTCTTTGCTGTGTTGCTACTTTGTTGCTATTTCAATGCTGTTTTGTCGCTGTTTCATCGCTATGTTGCTACTTTGTCGCTATCTCGTCGCTACTTCTTCACTGCTTCATTCCAGTGTTGTCGCTACTTTGTCTCTCCTTCATCTCTGCTTGGTTGTGCTTCGTCACTACATCGCCGCTACTTCGGCGCTGCTTCGTCACCACTTCGTTGGTATTTCGTTGCCATGTCATCACTATTTGTCTCTACTTGTTTGCTATTTTGTCGCTATTATGTCGCTGCTTCATCACTGTTATTGCTACTTCATCTCCGCTTCGTTGCTACTTTGTCACTATTTTTTCGCTATGTCGCCAATCCTTCGGTGCTACTTCGCGCTGCTTCGGTGCTGCTTTGCCGCTGCTTCGTCACTGCTTCGTCTGTTTCATCTCCGCTTCGTCGCTGCTTAGACTCCGCTTCTTCTCTTCTTCATTGCTGCCTCGTCTCTGTTACTGCTTTGTCGCTGCTTTGTAGCTCCTTTTTCTCCGATCCATCGCTGCTTCATCTCTGCTACATCGCTGTACAAATTATAAGGTACAAATGTGGAAAATGACACTTTTCCAAAAGCTTAGGGTGGTTAGTTTATTAGTCTGTGCTGTGATAACTTGAACTGTAGCAACTGCAAAAGTCCTGAAAAATAAGGATCAACCAATTATCGCCTCAGCCGATATTATTGGCCGATATTTAGCATTTTGCCGATAATTGGTATCGGCCTTTAACAGTGTGATATCCGCGATATCACACGCAAGTCTGCACTGCCAGCCCACAGCTAAGTATGATTCAACTTGCTGTTTCACTTACGGTCTGGCTTCATTACTTTCCTCCACTGAGTAAGGCTCCTCCCATAACAGCATCTGATTGGTTAAAATATACCGTTATCAGCTGTTACTTCCACCGTTTGATCCATTCATATGGTGCTATGGGTGCGGCATATTCACCCGCTACGTGTGTGGAGGAAACAGCGTGACGAGTTAACAGAGGGAAGCTGCAGTGTTCTGCTGACGTGAAGGTGAAGAAAGCGGATCTGACAGCAGCTGTTCTAAACACCAGAGTCCTGCAACCACGAGGTTTTAGAAAAAGTCTAGACACCAGCAGTTGTGAAAGCATGCTAGTTAGTGATTAGCTTCTATTTGGTTTCACCACGAGACTGCTTGTTTATTAAGACGACACCGAAAGTCTTGTAAAAAGTGTGTGTGCGCCCGTGTGTACTGCCGACTCTGTTAATGCGCAAGTTTGCGAGCTTGTACATTTTAATGAATCAGACGACATAAACGTACATGACTGATGACGCAGTCTGACTTTATTACAGCGCAGATGTTTGGGACAAAACTTCCTCCGTCTGCTTTACATTTAACATGCAGCTCATTGCTCATGAGAGCACGTTTATGTTGGAATAATGATAATAAATAATAATAGTAATAATAATTTTAATAACAGCAATAATTCACTTCCATGATGACGGAGTAGTTTCTATTAATTCATGTTTCTGCAGTTTTCTCATGTGTAGCCACATTACGATTATTATTGAGCTCATCATTTCAGATGCATCTCTAGTGAAGCTAAACATACGTGGAACAAGTCAAGAATAAATGACAAAATCCTACGTTTAAGCATCACATCTGCAACATGTGTCTCCATCAGTTAAAAATCTGAACATCTGATGAAAACCTATCCTTGTAGGTAGGGATGGGTACTGAAATCGGTACTTTATTGGTACCTACCGAACTCCGTCGGTACTACCGGGTACCGATTCACGTAAAAATGAAACGGTACCATGTTTCGGTACCTAAATGCATCCTTTTTAATGTGAGGTAGTGGAGTACCCTGAAGTTACCCTGAAGTTACCTCAATAAGAGAAAACCTCTTCTCTACTTCCCATTGCGATGACTAGGTTGTACCTCTTCTCTACTTCCCATTGCGCTGACTAGGTTGTACCTCTTCTCTGCATAGTTCTGCGTGTGTT